>CM069905.1:63005645-63254808 GCA_036172215.1 Camellia granthamiana
TATAATTAGATTAAGGACAAATTACACAAATAGTCCCTATAGTTTGGGACTTGTGTTACTTTGGTCCCTAACTTTTTAATTATGACACATTTGATCATGAATTTTGAATCTTGTTCCAAATAAGGACAACTGAAAATACCATTGTTTAATTTCAAGGGCAAAATCATCAATTTAATAAATTATAAACTAATTTGATAAAAATAAATGTCAAAGAAATATTTTTAATTTTTTAAAAATTATTTTTATCCATCAATGATGAAATTATGTAAAATTGATAAAAATTACATGATTAATTTTTTAAAATTAATTTTACATGATCATCATCTAAACACATAATAAAAATTAATTTGGTAAAAAAATAAATAAATGTCTAAAAGATTTATCAATTTTATATAATTTTATTTTTAGTGGGTAGAAATAATTTTTAAAAATTCAAAAATATTTTTTTGACATTTATTTTTGTCAAATTAGTTTATATTTTATCAAATTGACGATTTTATCCTTGAAAAATCTAATGATATCTTCAATTGTCCTTATTTGAAATAAGATTCAAAATTCAGGATCAAATATGTCACAATTAAAAAGTCAAGGACCAAAGTGACACAAACCTCAAACTATAGGGACTATTAGTGTAATTCACCCTTAGATTAAGGGGTTATTTGGGGTGTCCTAAATAAGTGCACTTTTTGTCTTTTTAGACTAAAAAATTGAGAAAAAAGGATGTTTGGGTTAACTTTTTGACTTTTTATGAAAAAATGTGTATTAAAAAATTGTATAAATTAGTGTGTAGGGGAAAATTAGTATTGGGAGTTGTGCAGCCGTAATTTTTGACTTTTGGTGAATAGTGATATCATTTTAACTTTTTGAGTAACTTTTTGGCTTTTTGACTTTTTAGCAACTTGCCAAACTTGGCCTAAATAAACTAGAGAGTAAGAGATGGTTTCATTAAAATATGATTAAGTTAAATTATGCTTTTAATAAAAGAAATAAAAAGAGAAAGTCTTTTTTTATGAGGATAAAATGGTCATTTTGTAGTTAAAACTGGAAGATGTTAGAGTGCAAATTAGTCTAAAATCATAGGGGTCAATTTGCATATTTTTTAATCCGCGGCCGGGGGAGGGGGGGTGTGCGGTGGGGGTAAACTACTCCACCCTCAAACCGCAATGGGGTAAAATGAATTTTGTCTAATAATATTTTTTTGAAAGGCTTAAAATTAAAGAGTCAATGTAAGAAAAGGAATGTGTAATGGATCTTGCCAAGCCATGGATAATGAATATGGGGTTATTCAAGCAGTGAATGCCTTCTTTAAACATCTTCCTCGCAAAGCTTGATCCCGAGCCCGAGCTCGAGCTTGAGCTTGGTCCATCCATTTTTCCTCTATAAACATTAAACATTTCTATTGTTCCTGGACCTTGAGTGGGCAATATTCTTAGCTCCTTTTCTTTGCTTATGTTGATTAGTTTCTACAATTCGACGACGACATAATAATCCTAACAAAGAAGTTCACAATTGTTGTTTCTCCTAACAAGACTCCATACCTCTATGTTTCCAGCCCCATTTTGCAAATATCATCCCTTCATTGACTTGAGATTGTTTGTAATTCGTTTTTATGAAATAACTTTTTTCTTCATATTCAACCTCATCTTAGTTTTGATTTTATTTTCTATTTTTTTATTTATTTATGTACAACATGATGATACCATGAAAGTTGATCATATTAGTCCATTATTTTTGTTATTAATAATAGTTTTTTTAGGAAATCGTGCTAATGTTTAGAAGTTATTTATTTTTTTTTTTTGGCTTCAATTTGAGAATGTGATTTGTGGATGAGATGGGGTAAACACAACATGCAGCCTATCGTAAGAATGATAAATGTGTGGGGGTGATTTCCGCACTATGAAGAAAAGTTGAATTTCATAGAAGAATAGCGTGCTATGGGAATAGAAGATTTGCACAGAGTAACAAACGATGAGGCTGCCCGACAGGGATTTAGTCAGAAACCCCTCTGATGGTAAAGTCAGGAACTCAAGGAGAGGAAGAAGAGAGAATACAAAGTATATATGTTAAGTGTATGGATTTTGGATCCCTTGAGGGTGAATAGTGCACACCTTTTAAGGAGAAGGTTTCTTGTCCTCCAAGACTTTCTCTCTCCGGCATTTGTCCAATTTGTCTTATTCGTGGTCGTCTTCCATTGGAGGAGGACAGCCACTTCGCCTGACACTCGGGTGCAAGTCCGTCTTGTTTGTCTCATTAGTGGTTGTGTCTCCTTGGAAGAGGACAACCACTCCGCCTGACACTCAGATGCAAGTCTGTCATGTATGCGCCTTGTCCCTCTGCACCTCAATGTCTCCACGTTCTGTTCAGACAGAAGAAAAAGAGCAGAACTGTTTGTCTCTTGTGAGCCTAAGAAAGATCTTCGGTGAATTGGCCTTCTTTAAGTTGGTCTACTCTAGAGTGGTTGTCCAACCAGGAGGTCCAACATGTTGTTTGGCCCACTTCGGAGTGGGCCGAGCTATCTTGATTGCCTTGATCGGGAGCAAGTGTTTGGTCATTGGGCCGAGCCCTTAGCTCCCTTACTGGTGCGAGTCCAACTTTGGGTTGAACACTAAGACTTAATTAATTTATCTCACTTCATTTGCCCCCTGGCTTGCATTTAAATTTATTGAGTGGAAGCCATTGTTGTACATCGGCCTAATTTGTTCAAAATATATTCTGGCCTTCGTGCGTATAGACGGATTTCGACCCTCCAATTTACAAGAAGATAACTAGATTTATATATTTATATGTAAATATTTAAGAGCATCTCGACCCACCCATAATTTTTTAGTAGGCTAAGTTTGTATGGAAGTCGGCTTGGCTGCCATGTTTTGTATTTGCTAAATTAAATATTTGATCTTGCATGGTCAAATTAGGTGGGCCCTAATATCCACTGAGCAACTCATTTATTCTTTTTCTCAACACATTGCACATGATCTTCAACTTGTATAAACAATTACCTTGAGTGTTTGCTGGGCCCATTACTTGACTTTTTGTGCATGGTCATGCTTTATAAAAATAGGTTTGTAATCTGATGTGGGTTTCAAATTGCATGATTAGTTTCTCTTAGATCGAGCTGTAGCTCAGCCTAGTGTACGCTTGGTAGGTCCCACCTAAGCTCTTTCTTGCATATTTATAGTGGGTATGTCGACCATCTGTACAGCTCTTTATTATTAAAAAATGGGTTTGGCCCATCTGTTATTGCTTGTTACTCTGCCTTTGTTGGTCGATCATGGGTCTGCCTTATCGGTTTACTTGTACTTTGCATTGTTCGGTCCTCTGTCATATTTGGCCAACCTTATTTATGTCTAATGAAGTTGTAGCTTGGCCCGTTATTTCATCAGTTTGATCCCACCTTCAGGTACTGCTTGGTCTTTTTTATTTTGGTCTTCAAGTTCTTGTTCTGTATCATTCGGTTGTCTCCAGTTTTGCTTGGTTCATTCTTGTTCGGTCATCTTCGTTGTTGTTCGGTTGGTCAGCGCATCTATGACTTAGTTTGCTTCTCTTCTTTATACTAGAAAACTTGACTTCTAGAACCTATTTGCTCACTGATTTGGTCGAGCCGCTTAATAGAGCTTCAGATATTCATACGTCTTGCTCAGCCCGCCTGAAAAGTTTAGAGTTGGGCCGATTTCACACTTAGTCGTCACTGTTTTAAATGCCCTTTAGCTCAGTCTAAAGTGCTTCAATTGACCTGTCCGTGAGCATCGCAGCTTGTCCGTTATCTTAGCCTTGTCACTGAAAGCAAGCCCATCTCAGAGTTTTTTTTTTTTTTAAATAAGCAAACCCATCTTAGCCATCACTTTCTCACTCTAAACATTTGAATTTCCAAACCCACTTTTCCCATGTCTTCACTTTTTGACTCTAGAAACAACAGGACCCATTTTTGGAATAGAGTCTCTGACTTTGGTTTTATCTTTATGTCTCCTCTCTCTTGAACTTAATAGCCATTTCAAAATTTGAGAGCTTGTCCTCTAGTTCTCTTTCTAGAAATTCAATGTCAGAGAGATCAATCTCCTCTTTACTTCATATTGGTTTAGGCTTCACGAGCGTCTCGAACAGTATATTTTCAATTGTGAAAGAGTGACCACTCTCGTCGCCTATGGCCTTTCCATTCAGTTCTTATTATTTTGCTTCGTCATTTTCGATGTCGTAAGCTCTGAAATTCTTATTTTCTCCGATGGTATTGCCGGCCTTCAACACCATTTCTCGTGTCTCCACTCCAAAGTCACTTTTTCATCACTAGTGTTCCTTCTCTCGCAGTGGGTCTGCCATCGTCACTTGTTGATTCTCAAAGCTGATATTGGTTTTGTAAGTCTTCAGACCACTATTACTTCTTACTCTTTTTTTTTTTTTTTTTTTTGGTAGTAGATCATTCACCACTGTTTCCGGTGGTTTCTCCATATTTTGTTTTTTGTTTTTTGTTTTTTTGTTGGTGAACTCACAATTTTTCTCCTAGTTGCCACAGTGGGATTGCTTTGTTAAAGATGCTCGTCATTGTGTTCCATTCGGTTTTAGCACCGTAAGTTATTGAACCTGTATAGTTCCTTTCCACTTTCACCATTGCCATAGTGTTTGCTTTTTAATAGAAAGTGTCGTTCATATATCTTGGGCTTTGACATTCATTTTATAATTTTTGGCTTTGTTGAGCATTGCACTTACAATATTGAGAGTTGTCTAGCACATAGTTGCTTGGTCGACCATTGTACCTTCAACCTTGCAAGTTGTCCTCAGTGTAGTTTGATGGAACGTCGCACCTCTCATGGGTAAGTTTCGGAACTTAGTGGACACTTCGGCGGGAATGGATGAGTTTCGCCGAATATCACATTTCCAATGATGTCATGTTGACATTGGCAGCGGTGGACACGGATCAGTCGTGTACAAGCACCACAATGCCCTTCTCAATTGCCTCCATTGTAGAGGGGGTGTTAGGTTTCCGTTGAACCCCTTGTTGCGTCTATTCTTTTCTTATTTTGAACTTACACCAATGCAAATATCAATGAACACATTTAGAGTGGTAAACGGCATCTCGTTCTTGAATGACCTCTTAGACTTGGACTTGGGTATCTGGGATACCCTTCATTGCTATTCCTTATTTCATAACAAAGGCGGCAAAACCTATTATGTCAAAGTTCGGTCGTTGGACCTCCAACTCGTCACTAAACTTCCCAATAATGACAAACATGGCTCTGATTTCCTTCAAGTTGGAGGGAATTAGGAGTTTGTGGCTGAAGAGGTGGTTCGATCAAAGCGGGTTCCACGGGAGAACGGCCACCCAGGCCATTCTTCGTTTTAGTTTCCTTTTGTCCATTTGCTTATTGCCTATGATTTTTTTTTTTTTTTAAGTGTCATTGTTCTTACTTACAGTTCAAAGAATCTAAAAAGGAGGCCAGAGAAAGAGCATCCGAGGGACATCAAAGTTGCACTAAGGTAAGAAGATCGGTTGGCCCCACATTTGCTTAACTATGTGCGAACTTACAAATATCTCATCCAATGGAAACACAAAGTAAATGACTTCTTGAGGGACTCACTTGAAATAGAAACCGAAGAGCAAGTTGGCCATACCACCAGAGCTTCCTCTTTCGTTGTTGTTTGTTTATCAAGCAGATCACTCAATAGAGGTTACTCTCTGTCGCCAGACTTAGCAAACGAAATGGCTCGCCGCCAAAAGCTCAATCTTGATGCCTTAGTCTTTGGATCTGATGATGAGGACCTTCTAGCTACTTCGACGGTCGACATACAAGTTCCTTCTCCACCGATTGAGAGGTCTAAGGGTGGAAAAAAGCATGTTGTTGCTCCTCCTCCTCCCGTTGCTACTCTTGCTCTTCCTGCTGATAAGGTCTTGAAAAGGAAGAGGTCCAAATGTAAATAAGTTATTGGGGGTTCTAATGAGCATGGCTTAGTTGAAGAATGGGTGCCTCCCTTGGAGTATAATAGCTGAGCAATCACTACATCGGACAACACAATCTACTCAAGTGACTTGGCCTTTGACTTATCAAAGGCATCGCTGCTATCTTTGGACATGGCAGAGGAAAACATTTCAAACGACGTGTTGATTAAGGGTTCAGTGCAAATGTTAACCACAGTAAGTCTTCTTCTATGTCCTTGTCATAAATTTGGTTGTTGAGAACATGACACCTTGGTTTGGTGCAGTGTATTCAGAGGATGCACATCATGGATGAAAAGCGGCATCGTGAGGAGTAAGAGAGGGTTAAGACAATCAACATATTGACTAATGTTGATATAAAAGAGATGGAAGATGCAAAGAAGAAGGCCGAAGCACTGATGTTCATGGCCGAACGGAGGGCTACAGATGCCGATGCTACTCTGAAGTCTCTGAAGGCTAATTATCAAGGGATGGTGGACGAGGCCAAACAGAGAGGCTATGACTAGGTCGGAAAGAGCTACTCAGAGGAGATCTTGAAGTTGAGGGACAAGATCTTTACTAAGGGTTGGATTGGGGCTTTGCGTGCTGCTAAGGTAGAAGAAACTTCTCCTCTTTATGATATTGACGATATCCCAGTCCCTTCGAAGACCACTGCGAGAGTTAGGGGGGCTGCAGCTACGGATGTTGATCCTTCGGACATTTCTCCTCTTCTGTCGAGCTCTTCTTTGGTTGGGCAGATTGTCAATCCTACAAAGGAGGAGCACTGCAAAAAGGAACACTACGAGGAGGAGCAATACAAGGAGTAAGTTGTTAGGTTGCCTTGAGTTTTTGCTTTTACTTCTGCTTTAGTAGTTCTTTTGTTATGAAACTTGGAAATTAATAAAGTATCTTCAACTTTTGCTTTAGTGCTCGGTCGAATGATCTATAATACAAGGTCAAGCTCTCTTTTGTAATGAAGTACCTTCTAAATTTGCCAAGTGATGAACTTGCAATTTGCACTTTTTTTAATTTGTCTTGGAGTTCGGTCAGCTGGACCTTGTCTTTTGTAAGGCCGAACTCTTTTTTTTTTTTTTTGTAATTGAAGTTTCATATCAATCCATTAGTTTTTTTGTAAGGCCAAACTGCTTATCTTCAATTTTTGCTTGTATGTAATGTTTGCCCTCGGCCGAGCAGAGGCTCCATGGCCTAGTAGGCCATCTGTTCGGTCTGACCAAGCTTCGTGCCTTGGAAAAAAATTGAGTAAAGTGAGTTTTTTATGCCCCTAGCCGAGCATGAGCTCTGTGGCTTAGAGGGCTATCTGTTTGATCAGGCCCTGCTTCATGTCTTAAGAGAAAAAAAATTATGTAGGAAGTTTCTATCATTCAGCCAAGCAGAAGCTTTAGCCTTTTCTAATTTTAGCCCTAACCGAGCATCGTGTTGTTTGGCCGCCACCTGACTTGGTCAAGTTTTGGCTTGATTTAACCTATCGTAGAGTGTAATTCAACCCTTCTTCGAGCGCGAATTATGAATATGGACTGTGCTTCAAGTAACGATACCTGGCACAAATTCCACCAAGTTATACCACTTAGCACCCCGCTCTGACCAAAGGGTCAAGCATTCGGGCTTGGCTTTAGTTAAGACCCGTGGCCAGTTTGCTCTACCAAACACAAATGTACGTCACAAGTAAATAAGGACAAATTGTAAAACAAATTTTCATTCATTGATACTTAGAACTTTTGATTACTTCAAGGCATGTTCTAAGAAATACATTACTGAAAGTACTTCATTCTAAGAATTACATTACTAGAAGTACTTCTTTAGGTTGGCAATGTTCCATGGTCTAAGGATTGCATTTCTTGCTAAATCAGCCAGATAGTATGCGCCATTGCCAAGTGCTGAAGTAACTTTGTAGGGCCTTTTCCAGTTAGCACCGAGGTTCCCTTCTCCAGGAACTTTCTTGTAATCCATCACCTTCTTGAGTACCAAGTCACCTGGTAGGAATTGCCTTGGACGCACATTCTTGTTGAAGCTCTTAGTGAGTTGCTATTGGTAAGTCGCCAATCGAACGAGGGCAGCTTCCCTACACTCTTCGACCATGTCCAGAGCTTGGGCAATGGCTTCATCATTGTCTGCTGGCTCAAAGATCTCAGAACGGATGCTAGGAATGCCAACCTCCAAAAGGATGACTACTTCCATCCCATAGGTAAGAGAGTAAGGTGCCTCACCGGTCGACCGACGAGGAGTAGTTCGATCGGCCCAAAGGACATTCGGTATCTCTTCCACCAATTTGCCCTTGGTTTTTTCAAGACACTTTTTTATCCCATCGATGATCGTCTTGTTGGACACCTCAACCTGGCCATTGCCTTGTGGGTAGGCCAGAGTAGAGTTTCGGAACTCTATCTTCAAGTCAGTGCAAAATACATTGCGCCAAAGAAACCTCGTAGTGTTTGCTTCTTTGATCTTGCACAAGGCCTCCACCTCCATCCACGTGGTGAAGTAGTCAGTTGTAGTGATGAAGAACCTTTTATTCCCAGTTTCCCTAGCTAATGGTTCAACAATGTCTAAGCCCCATTGAGCGAATGGCTAAGGACTGGTGAGGGGGGGTCAGAGCTTTGGATGGCTGGTGAATGAGAGAAGGAAACTTTTGGCATTTGTCGCACTTGCAGACATACTGTTAGGCCTCCTTTTGCATGCGTAGCCACCAACACCCCTGTGTTAGGGCTCGGTGTGCCAAGGACCGACCACTATTGTGACTTCCACAAATTCCATTATGGATCTCGTAAAGCACATTCTCCACCATACTTGGATGAACGCAGAGTAGATAAAGGCCCATATAGGACTTCTTGTAAAGCTTGCCAGATGGGGAGACCCAAAACCGAGCAACTTTGTGCCTTATCTTGTGCACTTCTTTTTTATCCTCAGGAATGGTACATTCTTTTAGAAGGCCAAGAGCGGGTTTATCCAGCTTGGGCCCAAATTAGTGCAGAGGACCAATTTGACTAGTTGAATACTTGGTTGGGGTACATAATCCACCCATATTTTATGCCTATCTCTGGAGCCGACCGAGGAACCCAAGCAAGTTAAGGCATCAATGTGATCATTTCTCTCTCGGCCAATCTTCTCAAATCTGATGGCCTGGAACTTTCTGATCAAGTTTTTGGCTTGTTCTGCATAAGTGGCCATCCGTTCATTACGAGCCTCGTTAACTCTTAAGAGTTGGTTGACCACCAATTGGGAATCACTAAAGACGAGTAGCTCATCTGCATTGAAGTGTTTGGCACTTCGCAGGCCAACTAGTAGAGCTTTATACTCTGCTTCATTGTTAGAAGCTTTCTAGCCCAATCGGATGGCCTGTTCCCATATGAATCCTTCAGGAGAAATAAGGACAATTCATGCCCCCTTGAGCCCTTTTGGTTGGAAGAACCATCCACAAACAGCTTCCATACGTCTCTGATAAAAAGCTTCCATGCTTCAGCTAGAGATTGCCCTTTGTGCTGAGCAATTATAGTGACCAAGGCCGAGCTCCCTTCGGAGGGAACAGTTGGTCCTGGAGTGAATTCCATAACAAAGTCTGCCAGGACTTAAGCTTTGATGGCAGTTTGAGGTTGGAACTTGATGTCAAACTCTCCAAGCTCCATCGCCCACTTCATTGTTTGGCCTGAGAAATCAGCTCCATTGAACACTGACTTGAGGGAAAATTCAGTAAAGACGTTGATGGTACGTCCTTGAAACTAGTGAACAAGTTTCCTAGAGGCAATTAATAGGGTGTATGCCAATTTCTTCAATGGCAAGTATCTAGTTTTCGCATCTAAGAGAGTCTTGCTAACATAATATATTGGTTTTTGCTTTTTTCCATCCTCTCTGACCAGCATGCGTTGACGGCATGATCAGAAACAGCCAAGTAAAGGAAGAGCTCTTCATTGGTGACGGGGGTGGATAGAAGAAGGGGAGTGGACAGATACTTCTTCAAATCTTCCAGTGCTTCAGAGCACTGGCTCCCTTATTCAAAGCTGGCTTTCTTCTTTAGAAGTTGGAAGAAGGGCTTTATCCGATCAGAGGACCGACTGATGAAACAGTTAAGTGTTGCAGCCATGCCAGCAAGTTTCTAGAGTTTCTTAGCCTTTGTAGGCACTTCGAGGTCTTTGACGGCTTTGATTTGGTCAGGGTTGGCTTTGATGCCCTGCCTAGTCACCATGTACCCCAAGAACTTCCCTAATTCTACTCCAAAGGCACATTTTGAGGCGTTTAATCGAAGCTTGAGAGTCTTTAGAATTTCGAACACTTGCTCAAGGTCCCTTAGATGGTGCTCGGCCAACTTTCTTTTGATGACCATGTCATCAATGTATGCTTTCATGGTTTTTACCGAGCTAGTCCTTGAACATTTTGGTGACCATTTGCTAGTAAGTCGCACCAGCGTTCTTCAAGCCGAAGGGCATCACTTTGTACCAAAAAATGCCTCTAGGGCTAATGAAAGTTGTTTTCTCCTAGTTTGGGCCGAACATGAGGATCTGATGGTAGCCACTATAGGCGTCTAGAAAACTCATGCAAGTTGATCTATTTGTAGAAAGGGAAAACTATCATTGGGGCAAGCTTTGTTAAGACTAGTGAAATCAACGCAGACTCTCTATTTTCCATTCTTCTTCTTCACCATGACTGTGATGGACAGCCACTTTGTGTACTGCACTTCTCAAATGACTCCAGTAGCTAAAAGTTTGTCCACCTCTTCAATCACTGCATTAGTGTGTTGCATGGATGATCGTCTACTCTTCTAAACAATCAGTCATGCTCCTAATCGGACATTGAGTCAATAACAAGCATAATTGGGGTCCAACCCAGGAGTGTCATAGGCCAACCAGGCGAACACTTCGATACTTTTGCGGAGTAGAGCCAATAATTACTCTTTCTCTCCAACTATGAGGGAAATGCCGAGTATGAAGAACTTGTTTGGGTTTCCTTCTTCTACCAAGACCGTTTCTAGGTCTTCTACCATCTTATCGGTTGGCACTCCGCCGATATCTTCCAAACCTGGCTGGTCAAGTACTTCCACCATCTACACTTGGTCGTAGACTTGTTTGGTTTTCAAGGCGAAATGAAGCAGTGTTTGGCTGCCACTTGGTCTCCGTGAATCTCCTCTACTACATACTTGGTTGGAAAGCGAATAAGTTGGTGATAGATGAAAGGGACTACCTCCATCTGGTGAATCCAAGGTCGACCAAGGATGGCATTGTAGGGAGATGAGGTGTTAACCACCAAGAAATAAACAGAGACCACCTCGGACTTAGCTATGATGAGCAAAGTTATCCGGCCGAGCAGCCATTCTATTTGCAAGTTGAAGCCAACTAAAATGGAGGTGGCAAGTGGCAGGTGTTGCTCACTGAGGCCAAGCTTCTTGAAAAGGTCATAATACATGATGTCGGCGACGCTCCCTTGGTCAAGCAAGACTCGTTTCACATCAAACTTGTTGGCCACACCAACTGTAACGATGAGGGCATTGGTGTAGGGGTGTTGGATTCTTTCTCGGTCTTTCTCAATGAACACGACGTTAAACTGTGAAGGTTTGGTTTTCGTCTTGGACTTTTTGGGAAGAGGTCCGACCGACATTACCTGCTGAAGATGGGTTGTTCTTTGGATTTCTCCTCAAATGGTGTTTTCTCTTTCGGGGTCAGTCATCCCATGGATAACATTGATGACCAACCTTGGGGCATGGTTCTCTTTAGGAAGGGCTTGGTCTTGTCCTTGCTTTTCTCTCGTCTTATCAATATCTATCCATTGTTGGAGGTGACCCGCCGTAACTAAGTCCTCTAAGTGTTGTTTGAGAGCTTTGCAATTTTGGGTCTTGTGTCCCTTCTCTCGATGATAGGTTCAACGCAGTGTCTAATTGCTCCGAGCAGGGTCTCGAGGCATCTTAGCGGGCCAAACAAAAAAGGCTTCTCCTTTATGTTTCTTGACAAGCCTGCATCTTTGAAGACAGTTGTGATACCTTCATAAGACTTGGCCCTTTCCTCTTTGTTTTCCACTGTAGTGCAGTTCTTTTGGCCATAGTTCTTGCGTTGCTCATCCTTCCTCGGCTGCTCAGTCCTAGGTGATCGAGATGGTCTGACTTCTTCTTCAATGATTGCAACATGTACTAAAGCAGCATTATCTTCCACATGAGCTTGTTGCTCTATTCGGGCCCTCAAATCCTTTATGGTGGGGGCATGTCGTTTCGTCAACGACTGCCTTAGCTTGTGCGAAAGAGGTAGGCCTTGTTTGAAGTATAGCATGACTAATTGTTCACTACAAACATTTTTCTCCAAGTCGCCATATTCCTCCCAACATCATTGTGCGTACTGGCGTATGGTCTCTTTCATGTCCGTTCGGATATTGAACAAGGTATCTAACTACTTTGGGACTCTGTTGTTGGAAACAAATCGGGCTAATAATGCCTCAGAGAGCTGTGTCCATTCATAAATTGAACCACTAGGGAGTTTATCAAACCATCAAAGACCAAGTTCTCCAAATCTATAAGGGAAGACTTTGCACATGAGCGTGTCGTTGCGGTTCTAAAGGGACATCATCTGACAATAATGGCTAATGTGGGTTAGAGGGTCCGTCTTCCCGTCATAGAGAATGAATTTCGGAAGGCTATACTTCCGTAGAGGTTCTACAGCTTTTATCTCTAAGGAGAAGGGGGTGGACACCAACCGGTCTAGAGCGCGATGCTCTTGTTGGTGTGCGGACTAGCCAACTGGTCCCTTTTCCCTACCGAGCTGGTGTTCTTCCTCCCTATCTTGTTGACGTTCTTCTTCACTGTATAGTCGCCGTGCCTCTTCTCTATTATCATTCAGCCAACTTCTTAAATCGTGCAGCTGCTCATCCCTGCGGTAATGAAAAGTTTCAGATAGGTGGTTGACAGTCCTTTGCCTTTATGAGAATCCTTTCATGGGTTATTGTTTTGGAGGTTGTTTGTCCTACTGTTGGCCCCTTCACTACGTACCGGAATCGACTGACTACGCTCTCTACAAGCAGGGCTACGATTGGAGTGCTTCTTGTGAGGTGGCAGGAGAGGAAGAGTATATCTCCTTTGCAACGATCCTCCAACGGACTTTCTTGGCTCCATAGGGGTCATCATGAACTTCATCAATTGGGTGCGAAGCTCAGTGATCTCCAAACCCATTAAGTCGATGATGTGATCACGGCAGTCTCTCTCAACAAAAAGACGTTGAGATGACTTGACGACAACGACACTGCGTTGTTTGCTGCGTTGGGTGTCTGATTGCCATGGTCCATAGGGTCATCGTGCACTGAGGGGAATGCGAAACCCTTATCTTTGGTCCTCTCCATCATTGGAGTCCTCTTTGCTAGCCTAGAATGGGGTGTATATTCGATTCCCATCGCCAGAGTTCATCACGAAACAAGTAGTTGTTTTCCCACAGACGGCGCCAATTGTATAGGGGTGATTTCCGCACTATGAAGAAGGGTTGAACTTCGTAAAAAAACAGCATGCTCTGGAAATTGAAGATCTGCATAGAGTAACAAACGGTGAGGCTGTCCGACCGGGGTTTGGTCGGAAAGCCCTCCGATGGTAAAGTTAGGAACTCAAGAAGAGGAAGAAGAGAGAATACAAAGTATATATGTTAAGTTTGTAGATTTCGGATCCCTTGAGGGTAAATAGTGCTCATCTTTTATCGAAGAAGGTTGCTTGTCCTCCAAGACCTTCTCTCTCTGCCATTTGTCCAATTTGTCTTATTAGTGGTCATCTCCCATTGGAGGAGGGCGGCCACTCCGCCTGATACTCGAGTGTAGGTCTGTCTTGTTTGTCTCGTTAGTGGTTGTCTCTCATTAGAGGAGAATGGCCACTCCGCCTGAGACTTAGATACAAGTCTGTCATGTGTGCGCCTTGTCCCTCTGTACCTCTATGTCTCCATGTTCTGTTCAGACAGAGGGAGAGGAGTAGAACTATTTGTCTCTTGTGAGCCCAAGAAAGATCTTCAGTGAATTGGCCTTCTTTAAGTTGGTCTACTCTAGAGTGGTTATCCAATCAGGAGGTCCAACATGTTGTTCGCCCTACTTCAAAGTGAGCCACGCTACCTTGATTGCCTTGATTGCCTTGATTGAGAGCAAGTGTTTGGTCATTGGGCCAAGCACTTAGCTCCCTTACTGTTGCGAGTCCAACTTTGGGTCAAACACCAAGACTTAATTAATTTTATCCCACTTCAATAAACAAGATTAGAGTAAAAAGAACGGTATTAGAGCAACTAAAATGCATCTAAAAAAATTGTTTTTTGAATTAAGGGGGCCTTTAAATGCATTCCAAAGTTTTGTTGGGCACTTTATTTTTCAAAAAATAATCATAAATAAATAAAATAAAAATTTAATACCATTTTACTTTTCAATCAAATTACTAAGGGATTGTTTGGGGTGTTCTAAATAAGTGCACTTTTTGACTTTTTGGATAAAAAAATAGAGGAATAAAAAATGGTTGTTTAGGATAACTTTTGACTTTTTCTGAAAAAATCTGTATTAAAATATTGT
This sequence comes from Camellia granthamiana, assembly GCA_036172215.1. Classification (NCBI taxonomy): domain Eukaryota; kingdom Viridiplantae; phylum Streptophyta; class Magnoliopsida; order Ericales; family Theaceae; genus Camellia; species Camellia granthamiana. Next base: position 63,020,062 of record CM069905.1, read on the forward strand.
ATAAAATAGCAAAATTATGTTATTACCCCTCTGTCCTATGCGCACTGACAATGCTGATTGAAAGACAGTACGGATTGCTTTCAAAATGGTGATAACTTTAGAACATATATGTATATAGGATGAGGTTTCACGAGTACTGTTGGGCCGGTCGGAGCCCACTACGGGTTTTGTTTTGATAATCGAAACCGTTGAATGTGTAGAACTCATCTAGTACTATATACTTGTAAAAAATCACATTGATCGAATATCGATAGCTATCTGATCAGATCAGTTGTTTGTCAACCGTTAATTTATTCACCGTCCATTTTTTTGATACAAAACTAATTTGATCATATAGTTATCGATATTCGATCAACGTGATTTTTCACAGGCATATAGTACTCAACGAGTTCTACACATTGAATGGTTCAGATTATCATAATAGGACCCATAACAGCATTGTCCTATGTATCATGACATGAGAAGTGCATCCGCTTGATTGTTTGTACCGTCACTACAGTCTGCAGACAACCCCATCACTTCATTACAAAAGTTGAACTTGACTTGTACCTTTTTTTGTATAAATTTATTTATTTATTTATTTATTTGTGAATAATGATAACTTTTTGGCTTTTTGGCTTTATTAGACTATGCCAAACTAGCCCTAAAATATTGAAATCCTAATTCTAGCTCCCCTCTCCAGCTCTGGCCATCCCTTCCTAACTTTGTCTAACTTTTTTCCCCATCGTTGCCACCTCCTTTACACCTCACCGGCACTAGCTCCTCTTAATTCTTCTGATTTTTCTTCTCTACCGCGACCCGCTTCTCCTCTATGAACCCTAACCCAACCCACCTAATTCCTTACTTTTTCCACCTCAAACCCTAGGAAAGGAAGAGAGGAGGTAAGATCCAAACCAAATAGCTCCAAGAATTCCAAAAGCTTTCCAAAAACAAAGAAGCTTCTAACAAAAACCCTCTCAAACATACACAAAGCTCACTAACCACTCACCAAAGGCCTCCAAGTAACAAGTAAACTCTATATCTTTAAGATAAGATTAAAGTATCAAAATAGCACAGATTATACAAACACCCACAATTGTCTTATGTTTATATAGAAATAAATTGAGTAGTTTTTACCAAATCAAACATATCTTCCTCATAGTTGGAGTAATGATGTGAGACTACTACCATTATAAACTAAATCAAACATATCTTCCTTCATGCTTAGAGGTCTCGTATGTTCAATCCTCATGGCTTCGAACAAACCTTCTTTTATCTCAGTCAATCTTTTTATCTAGCCTGCAAAAGACTTATCCTTATCTCCATCACTTTCTAAAAGAGCTTGTTCCAACCAGCCATACTATTTTTTTCCTTGGCTTTCAATTCGATATGAATTTTAGCCAACCACTCCCTTTTTGCCTAGGCTCTACTAAACTTGGGGTTGGATTTCAACCTCTTTCTTTCCTTGGACACTATCATCTTTAGCCTATGGTACCACCGTGATCAGATTGTTCAACCCTTTTTGATACCTAGTGAATTTTCTCTACATTTTCCTTCTCTGAGATCTAGTTAAGATCGGAACCATGCATGTTTGCTTTGTATTTGGATCCTTCAACATAACCCATTAATTAAGAGTCACTTGAGAAAGTCTGATCATTTTTGGCTTTTCAAGGATACCAACTCCTTCCTTCACGCCAGTAAGTATCATTTTTGGCTTAGTTTTTATCACAAACCAATAGTACCCTTGGTACGCAAGTGTAAAGAGATCTATTTGAAGATTTACTCAAGTTCGCTCTTGAATGACCCATATCGGCCTCCTATTAACCATGGCTTCTCTTCTAGGAGTTGAAGGCCTTTGTTGCCTATAATCACTATAACTAAGGGGTCTCTTCCATGATTGCCTTATCGAATATAGGGAAGCATAAGGTGTATATCCCATTTGCTTACTATTGGCTGCCTTTCAACTCTCCTAGTTCTCAACATATAACTACTTTTCTCTCTCTAAGAAACCTTTAAACTGCTTATACCCTAATATGCACTTTGGTCACATCTTATGAAGGATTGTAGCCTCCAATGAGTCCTCATCTAAAGACTAGTCAGTTGCTTTTTGGCCATATACTGGACCAATCTTCCTGTCTTTATCCCATAGATTTTTGAGCCTTCAAAACTTCATTCAATGTTGCATGTTTCATTTCATTCATCTAGACATCAAGAACATTCATTCTAGAAGAATTGGTCAATTTAATATTGAATTTATAGTTGTAATTAAATTCTGGCGAAGAAGGAGAAGGTATTTAAGGGTCTTGGAGTAGAGATGGTTATTTTCTCCCTTCTTGCTCCGCCTTTGCATCCCATTCCCCTACACGGATTTTCTTCGCTTTTGAAGAGAAAGTGGTGCAGGGACGAGTTTTACTTCTCCTGCCCCACGTCCCTACCCTGTTTATATTTACTAAATATATTTATATGTATATAATACATATATCATTTAATTATTTTTAATATCATGAAATTAAAAACTCAAAATATTATACTTAGTATTCATTTTCAATCATTTATTTCTCATCTTACATTTTTTAACTTTCATTAGTTATGAATCAGTATTCATAATATACTATATCATATATGATTTTTACTAATATTTATATTTTTTAAATTATAACATTAATCTGTCACCTACCTCGCCAATGCCTCCTACCAAATTTGCCCCACCTCCGATATGGTATAGCGAGGGTAGGGTTGTAAAAATAGCCTGCGGCCCGAGGTGGGCTTGGCCCAAGCCTAGGCCCAAGCCCAACACGGGACCTTAGGCTTGGGCTGTCATTTTGAAACTCGGCCCCCTTAGCCCGACCCGTGGCCCAACCCATCGACCTGCTCAAGGCCCACTCAAAGCCTAACCCGTCCAAGGCCCAGTGCCATTTTTGGTGGAAAATAATAAAATTTTGGTGGAAAAAATAGAAATTTTTTTTTAAAATTCAGACTCTTCCAAGCCTGACTCGAGGCTCGGTCCTGGCCCTCCTAAGGCTTGAATACCCTTTGGGTCTGGGCCTAAATTTCTGGTCTGTGGGTTGACTTGACCTGGCCCAAATTTTGACAAGAGCCCGTGCGGCTTAATATGAGCCGGCTGGAGCCCAACACCGAGTGGGTTGGACTGGGCTAAATTTACAACCCTAAGGGTGGGGGGTCGACTACAAACCCATCTCAAACTCGACCCGTGAACATCTCTATCCTGGGACATGGCTCAATGTGCACTAGAAATGATGAAATTAGTAAAAAAAGTAGAATTTACGATTTTATGTTAAGGTATGAAAAAACAATAAGAAAATTTAACATTTGATGATTGATGAAAGCACATGCTTACCTTTGAACCATTTATTAATAATAACAAAAAAAAGAATAATGTTAAGGATTATGAAAAAAATGTCATAACAATAATCATAAAAGATTTTTCATTTTTAAATTACACATAAAATAAAATATTTTATACTAATTAAATGATAAAAAAATTTCATAATACATTTTATGAATTTTTTATAAAAAAAATATCAGATTGATAATGAAACTAGTGATAGAAGTAATCTCATATTTCGAACCACGAGCATGCACTGAAATTCTGAATACAAGAAGGATTTGAGGGGATGGCGGTGGAATAGAAGGAATCCAGATTCTCTATGATAGGAAGCCTGGTGCAATATATAAGAGTTTTAGAAATTAAATTTTTTTATTTTTTTATTTTTAAATTTATAAATTTTATTATTAAAAATATTTAGAAATTAATTTTAGTTATCGTGATAATAGTTGTTAAAATATTGTTCTGAAAAATCAAAAAAGAAATTTTTAGGGGCAAAATTTTGAAAACGCCGCTAATAAATATAATTTTAAAAACAAAATCATTTGGTCTTGAAAAGGTTTTTTTTATCTAAATTATTAATTGATATGAATTTTTGACAGGATGAAAAATTATTAATTGACTTAATGATTTATTAATAAAAAGGATTATTTGTTATTAAATTAAAAATTTCAAAAACAAGATATAATTTTCAAAATTATAAGAAATAATGTATATTTTAAGCAAATGTGACGAGGTGTATTTATAATTTATCTTTTCTTTCAATTTATTATTCAAAATGTTGATTGTGTAGTTTAAAATTAAATCTTAGCCGTTGATTGTTGTCTTTGATGATGTGTCTTGTTGCGGTTAAAACCAGCCCAACATCACCACAAGACTTGTCACCATAGAGAATCCGGATCCGAGAGGAAGGAGTAGGGAAAGGCGGTGGAGCTGTCAGAAGAATACAGACTAGTGGCTGTAATAGGGTTCGTTTGGAAGAAAAAGTCCGGCTATTTTTTTTATTTTTTTTTCAGGTCAAAAAAAAAATATATGTTTAGTTCAATAAGATATAACATCATTTTTAATTCATAATAATTATATTTTTTCTTTTACAAAAATTAAAAAAGTCAAAAAATCCATCTCAAACGAAGTTTTTTAGCCACATGCTAAAATAACCAAAAATTTAAAAAGTTAAAAAATCAACTCACATCCGAAACGAATCCTATTTATTTTAATTATAATATTATATTTATTATTTTATTATTATATTTTATACCATATTAAAATTATTATTTTTATTGTGGATTATTATATAGGGGAAATTACCATTAAGTGGTAATTTTAAAAACAAATTACAAATTTATGAAAATAATTATAATTATAATTATTAATATTTATAAAAAATTTCACTTAATTGTAATTCTTTTTTATAATTTCCATTGACATGAAATTTCCCCTATTATATCACTTTATTTTTGTTGATATTTTATATCACTAATTATACGGGAAGATACTATTTGCTTTAATTAATTAATTGAGGAATTTATTGAAAATTTTTCCTTCAAATACTTGTATCTCAATTGTTCGTAACATATTCTTCTATTTCAATAAATTATATTATTTAGACATTTGATTCACCAAATCATAATTCTCACATTTAAGGTATTTTATAAATAATTTTACTCTTACAAATATTTTTTGAACCCTTATTTGATGATGTGAACTTGACAATGTGAATATTCATATCACGGAGTATTAACACTGTCAATGTGAACATTAATGTACGCTTCGCCCTATTATTATGGGTATTTTGATAATTATATCACTCATAAAACTTATTGGAATATAAAAAAATAATTTGGATCAAGTGGAAGATAGGTAGGTGAAGATGGATTTATGAATAAAATATCCCTAAATAATATTTTAAGGATAATGTAATACATAATATCATTTTTATATTATTTTCTCACTTCAAGACACAAAGTAAAAAAAAAAAAAAAAAAAACAACAACAACAACGGAATTATACATATTATTTTTTTATATTTTTGTGATTATTTCTCAATAAGTAACTAATTTTAAATGTCCATGTAACTGATGATATATAACAATAATCAAAATTTAGAAAGATATATCATTTCTCTATTTTATTTGTCAAGGACAATATATCAATTATTTTTCTCACCATTTTATATCACAAATTTATATTTGCATTAGTTTTTAATAATTATTTTCAAATGAAAGAATTAATCAATCATATTTATATAGACAATAATATAAACTGTGATAAAAAAAAAAAGTGATGACATATTTACATTGGACAAAACATCAATAAATCTCAAATTTTAATTTGTTAAACCATTTGGTCCTGCCTTTTATTTTGTAGACTAATAAGTCCTATTTGAATGTGAATTACGTATATACCCATTTATTTAACACGTAATTTTTTTTTTTTGATGGAGAGCAAATGTAAGTTTTTATTGATGTTGTAATGACAAAAATATCCAAAAAGCTTACTATCCTCTCCGAACATCAGCAACATCATCAAATATCAACAACATCATCAAACATCAACAAACATCATCAAAATTGTGAACATCATCAACATCAACTACATCTTCAACATCATCAAACATCAACAACATCTTCAACATCAACAACATCATCAAACATCACAACATCATCAACATTGTGAACATCATCAACATCAACTACATCTTCAGCATCATCAATGTCATCAAACACCAAAACATCATCAACATCATCACCCATAAACAACATCAACTACATCAGCATCATCAACATCAGTAAATATAAACTGATATAGTTTTTAGTAATTCACATTCACTACAGAAACTCCGAACCCTTGAAAACCCAATTCCATTACCATTAAATTTTCCAACTTTTTTCCAATTCAGTGAATGCCCATGTAAGAAAACATGGTTTACAGAGATTTGATTGGTGTGAAAGTTAAATTTCTGGAAAAAAGGGAACCCATTTGGGGATTGGAGCGAGTATATGGAGTTGGGATGTTTTGGAGGAAACCCAGATGGAGTGAATAGGTTGGGAGTGATTGGAGGATTGATTTGGGGATGACAAAAGGGTCAGTTTGTTGTGGAATTGCAGAGATGAGTTGATAAGTCATGGGTTGTTGAGCAAGTGTAGTGTGTTGAATGAGAAGATATTGATCTGAGTTTGAATTTGGAGGAGAAAGAGCGAAGACGATGGGCAACGTGTACTGCTCGGACTGCAAGCGAGCGACGGTGGTGGTGTTCGATCATTCTGTCGGAGACACAACATCAACTACACCAACATCATGTTGAAGATATAGTTGATGTTTGATGATGTTGAAGATATAGTTGATATTGATGATGTTTACAATGTTAATGATGTTGTGATGTTTGATGATGTTGTTGATATTTGATGATGTTGATGATGTTCAAAAATACCCATTGATGTTGATGATGTTTTTGGGTATTTTCATCATCACCCATAAAAATGAAATCAATAGGGATAAAAATGTAAACTCCGTATATAATATACTAAAAATATATATCATACCAAAAATAAAAAGGACTAAATAGTTTAAGAAAAAACACTCAGAACTAACTAGAGCAACATTTACCAAAATGGGATTTATGAGTAATTTTTTCATTTTCATACAATATTTATGTAATAAAAACCCACCATTCACATATATCCTAACAATTAAATTGGCACATAAGATTATAAAAATAAGATGAAATTACAAATACTTATGTTAAGTTCGTGAAATTTCATTTTGTTGGAGAGCTGTCAAAAATTGGATTAATGGTGGTCACCAACAAGTTGTCGCTGGCGGTGAAAGGTGGTTGCTAGCAACTTGAAATGGTCATCAATTACTAGAATTGACAATGACAGTGTTGGTTGGAGGTGATAAAATAATGAAACTAGCCTAAATATAGTTGTCTAAAAAAAGTTGGTGTCTTTATATGAACACACATTTTTAAAATAATCTTCAATTAATCCAAAATATTTTTTAAGAAGTTAAATACAAAATCCTTAAAAAACAAAGTATTATAACACAATCTTATTTTAAAGACAATAGTAGTGGACGAGGCATCTACTTACTACGAAAAATTATCGAAAAACTTAGCATACATAGTCGTTTGGCAACTTTCAATTTTAGTCAAAAAGTTAAAAAGTTGGAGAACTTACCGATCAGTCTTATTAACTAGGCTTATTTATCTATAGGTCCTAACTAATAAATTTAACACTATAAAAATAAGAGATTAATAAATTTATCACTATAAATTTATTCATAAAAATAAAGAGACTGATAAATTTATCACTATAAATTTATTCATAAAAATAAAAGATTGATAAATTTATCTTTATCACTTAATAAATTTATCAATAGAACTTAATGGGTAATAAGTTTCAAAAGTAGGATCTATTGGTAGTTTACCCTAAAAGTTAGTATAACTTGTTACATCACTCTCTCTAACCTTTTGCATATTTTTTCGTAAAAAATTAAAAAGTTACTAAAATAGTATGTTTTCAAACGAGGAGTATCAAAAATTAATATTTTTTTTAATTAAAATTGAAGACGAATTACACTAACAGTCTCTATAGTTTGAAACTTGTGTCACTTTGGTCCCTGACATTTTAATTGTGATACATTTAACCATGAATTCTGAATCTCATTCCAAATAAGGACAATTGAAATTGTTGCTCCATTTGAAGGGCAAAATCGTCATACAATTTATTTTGTGTTAATTAACTTATATGTTGTTTGAAATATAATGTTTTTTTTAATGAATAAATTAGAACTTTTTTTGTTATAAAGTTCTGTTTAGTTTGATCTTTAGAATCTATTTTCAGAAATTTTTTCTCAGAAACTAAAAATTAAATTGGTGAAAAAAATTAAAGACACATAATTTTTTTATATAATTTTATCTTTTAGGAGGGTGGAAATAATTTTTTTAAATAATTTTTTTTTATATTTATTTTCGTTAAATTAGTTTTTATTTTCTCGAAAATCAAATATGGCGACAATTTTGATATCATTGTTAAACCAATCCACATTAAATCAAAAAATTCAAAACTAAAAACATTTCATATATTAAATACATCGATTATACATTAAAATTCTAATAACCATCCATTACATAATAACCATTCAAAAATATCTATTAACAAAAAAGAAAATCATCTAATACATAATAACCATCCAAAAATATCAACAAAAACAAACACCTATTACATGAGCATCATCCAAACACATACTAAAAATTAATTTGGTAAAAAAATAAAAAAAAAATAAATAAATTTATCATTTTTATATAACTCTATCTTTATCTTTGGTGATTAAAAATATTTTTTTGACATTTATTTTTGTCAAACTAGTTTATGTTTTATCAAATTAACAAATTTGCCCTTGAAATGGAGTAATAATGTCTTCACTTGCCCTTATTTGGAACAAGATTTAAAATTTATGATCAAATGTATCACAATTGAAAAGTCAGAGATCAATTGACACAAGTCCCAAACTACAGGACCGTTAGTGTAATTTGTCCTAAAATTTAAGGTTAATTACACTTTCATCCTTTTAGTTTGATGTAAATTTTACTTTAATTTTTATAATTTCAATTTGGTCCCTACATTTTAAATCTCATTTCAATTTGGTCATTCCGTCTAAATTAGAGGTTAAAATTAAAAATTTTAGGATATTTGTCAATTTTCTAATGTTTCAATTTGGTTCTTCTATTTAAGTTAGAGGTTAAAATTAATAATTTTTGAACACTTGTCAATTTTTTAAGGTTTGAATTTGGTTCTTCTGTTTAAATAAGAGATTCAAATTAATAATTTTTGGATATTTGTCAATTTTTTAAGTTGCATATGTAGACAAAATTAATAAAAATATAAACAAAATAATCAAATTAAAATTAAATTTATAATATAAAAATTAAATTATTTAAATTCAAATTATAAAAATTAAAATAAAATTTAAATCAAATTATAAGCGTGAAAAGGATATATAAGTTGTAAAATTTACATAAAAAATCTGAGAATGTAGACGCCACTCATATGTGGAAAGAGGCATTCTGATGAGGGGATGAGAAGCTGGCAACACCGCCATTCTGCCCCTAGTGGGGACTATTTTTAGAGCCCGGTTTGTTTCTAGTTTATTTTGTGAATTGGACAATATTATTGAATTTGTAAAGCTCATAACGAGTTTTGTTTCGATAATTCAAATTATTCAATATATAAAATTTATTAAGCATTTTATTCTTGTAAAAAATTACATTGATCGGATTAGATTGTTGTTAAGAATTTATTTTGAAAATTATACTTATTGTTGACAGAAATCTGATCTAATCAAGTAGCTATCGATATCTGATCAACGCGATTTTTTACAATGATAAAGTACTTAACGAGGTCTACACATTGCACGGTTCAGATTATCGAAACAAGATCCGTAATAGGCACCCACGAACCTAATACTACGCTCTAATCCGATCACAAACTGAAAATAAGTCTGACCCTATTTTTCAGCCCACAGTATCTGCTCATCTGTTTGTGTCACTCCCATTTATTCAAATTTTTTTTTTTGGGAGGAATTTCAATTGAGAAAAATTTATAAACAAGTGATAAATTTTATGTACATTAATGATTAAATTCATAAATTTTTCTATGATTCTATAATAATATTTTGATAGTTTAACTGAAGTAATTTCCCATTTTTTTCTTCTTTTTCTTTTGTTATCTCTGTCTATATATATATATATATATATTAGAATTGTGCAAAATACAAATCTGCTAAAATTACCTAATCTGTACTAATCCGCCCGTTAATCACGGGTTAGCTTGATCTGCGATTTAAAATTTGCCTTTAAAATTGCTCTGTTCCGCTATAGTTAATATATATATATACCTCTACTGAAATATCAAAGTAATGTGATAAAGATTTAAAATGTAGAATTTTGTCAACAATTAATATTATATATATGAAAGATATTATGTAAAATTAGTTATGGTTATATATTAAAAAAATATTATGCAAATACTTGATTGTTTAAGATTATTCTTCAATTAACTAGTAAATTGAAATGGCTCAAACTGCAATTTGGCTTTTTGTTAATTTGCTATTCACAGTTTGAGTGTGTGCCCACGCGATAGATTTGCTGTTAAATTCATAAAATATAAATTTAAATTTAAATTTATATATATATATTGTGTATAATTCGAATGGTAATGTTTTAAATAACTATCATAAAAATATACATTTTTTAAATTCAAAATATAACACATAAATATCATAAAAAGATAGACAGCTAATAACAGTATAGAAGATATAAAACAAAGAAAAAGATTGAGTGCTCTAATGAGTTGACTCCCAAACATGATACGATATTTATGCCTTATTTTTTCTTTTTTTTTTTTTTTTTTAATTTACCATATCTTTATAGCTCAAATTAGAGTTTTAAATTTAGAGTATGCATCATTTCCTATAAAAAAAAAAAAAAATGGTTGAGAGTACTAAAAGTGATACTCTAATAGCACTACTAATGATGTAACAGTGGGCTCTGCTCACTGCTTATACCTTGTTTTTTTTTTTTTTGACATTCCTAATATATTAGTGCTATTAATAATAATAATAATAATTTTTTTTTTTTTTAATGATATGAATCATTGGGCCATTTTGAGAAGTTGGCTTTTAGTCACTTTTTTTGATTTGTAGCAAAAGCTAAAAGTTAGTTTTTTTGCTTTTTTTTTTTCATTTGAGAAGTTGGTTTTTAGCTACTGGTGAAATTACAATTCTACTTTTCACGAGTCAAAATGTGCTACATGAGTGAAATTATAAATATGTTAAATTAATGGGGGTAGTTTGATTATTTTATTGTAATTTGACATCATAAATAAATATTAATCAAAAAAATTAAAAGTAATTTTTTACCAACTTCTCAAATTAATTTTCTAAAAAAATTAAAAATTTAATTAAAAGTAAAAAAATATCTTCTCAAAATATCCCATTGTTGTTCCTATGAAAGCAGGGAGCAAGGATCCTCTAGAGTTTTTTTTCCCTAAAGTTTCTTAAAGTGGTGTGTTGTATGGTTGAGATTTAATGACAAGTCACATCAATTTTTTAGTATTAAATCTCAACCATACAATACATCACTTTAGGAAACTTTAGGAAAAAAAAACTCTAGAGGATCCTTGGTGGAAAGCAGGACCACAAAACCAACAAAACATGACAGATTTTAAATTATTTGATGGGACATTTGTTCTAGGACAAGTATTGGCTGCGCCAGGGCACGACTACATTGATACAACAAATCAAATGTAATTGGTCGGAAAGGTAAGGTCATTGAATAATGTTAGTTGGTGGGGGAACAACAAAAGGTCCTACCAATGGGGGCGCTTGTTATAGTTTGTATACGATGATTATAGTTTAACAAAAGAAAAATGAGTGAGACTCCTTTTTGGAGGATCTCCACAACTTTCATAGTGATCCACACCATTCATGATGTATGGGGTTCATTCATGTATGTGTGGAGTCCACATCATGAATGGTGTGGATCATTATGGGGGTTATAGGGATTCTCTAAAAAAGGGGTTCTCTATCATTATTTTTAACAAAATATTATAGATCTTAAATTTTTTACTAAATAAATAATTAAATGTTTTATATGAATGTAAAATTTACAAAATTATGGAATCCACACTCATGTGAAACATTTAATCATTTGCTTGATAGAAAATTTAAAATTCTTAACATTACCCTATAATTTATTTTCTTGTGGTTTGGCAATTGAGTTGGAAGCGGGTTAGGATTAAAAAAAATATAAAAAGATTAAATAGATTAAATATGTTAATAAGATAAAATATCATATTCAAATTATATTCATTTTATTTTTTTATTTACAAAAAAATAAAAAATCAAATTTTTTTTTCCAAACGTAGTTAATTTAGCTAAGTTAAATTAGTTAAAAAGTCAAGTTAAAAAAATTCTACCCAAATGAACCTTTTAAGGAAGAGGTTTCCTTAAATTCAAAATCTAGATTAGATGGGATTGTTTAGGCCTGTAGGGCCATCAAGAGCCCCGTTTCGATAATCCAAACCGTTCATTTAGTTGGACACTTCGTATATTTAATTCACAAAAAAAAAAATTAGATCGATCCAATAATTGTAACTTGTTCAATTTATCATATTTTTATTATAAAAATGGATGAGAATTGTGTTTTTAAAAAATGATCCATACATTTTTTTGATGACAAAAATAATAAATTGAACAAGTTCCAATTATCGGATCGATCCAATTGCTTTTGTAGACGAAATACAAGAAGTGCCTGACGAATTAAACGGTTTGAATCATCAAAATGAGACCTGTGGTAAGTCCCACAAGCCCAAAAAGCCTCCTCCAATCTAGAGATTTTGGAGGGAATCGTTTGTGCTAGACTATTTTGGCAACTTCTGTTTATAACTTATTAGGCAGAAATAGTTTAAATAAATTGAACAAAATGATTATTTAAAAGTTGAGGGAGAAACACTTTTAGCTTATACTTTTTGATTATATGTTTTTAGCTTAAAAAAATTCTACCAAATAGGGCCAATAGATCATTGGAGGTGTTTGGTGGAGATTGTACAAGCAGATTATAACTTATTTAATTTTGGAGTTTTGTATCAGATTGTTTAATACAAGTTCTGCTTAGACCATCTCCAACGCTATACCAAATGTGATATCAAATTTGAATTTTGATGAAAATGACACTGTTCCATGGCTCCAACGGTGCACCAAATCTGATATCAAATTGAGTTTTCATCAAAAATTTCATCAGATCGCGGAGGAAATAATGAATTCATCAAAACACTGTAGCGGACACTGTTGCGGACCGTTGGAGGGGGACCCGGGTCGACCAACCGGTTGCCCACCCGGTTGACCAACCGGTCAACCGGCAAAAGGTTCAGATAGTTCAGGAAAAAAATTCAGAAATTCAAAAAAAAAAAAAAAAAAAAAATTTTTTTTTGCCTAACCGGTCGACCGGCCGGTCGACCCACCCGGTCGACCCGGAAAAAGTTCAAAAAGTTCAAAAAAAAGGTTCAAAAAATTCAAAAAAAAAAAAAAAAAAAAAATTTTTTTTTTGGGCAAACCGGTCAACCGGCCGGTCGACCACCCGGTTGTCCCGAGACAAATTTGATGAAATTTGATGAAAGGTGAAGGGTTGGAGCGCTCCGTATCAGATTTGGTGAAAAGGCAATTTTTCGACTCAAATTTGGTGAAAAAAAAAGTGAAGCGTTGGAGATGCTCTTATAGCTTATTAGATATGAATAACTTAAACAAGCTAAAAAACTAATTTTTCAAAAGTTGGTGGAGGGGTATTTTTAGTTTATGCTTTTTGATTATCAATTTCTAACTTAAAATAATCTCCACCAAACACCCCATTGATTGGTAATATAGTCATGTGATGTCCCTAAGGCACTGGATAATTTTTCTTATTTTATGTATACTACAATTAATAAATGCGATTTGTGTGTAATTCAAATAAGTAAAAAAAAAAAAAATACTATGTATCATGAAACAAAATCAATGTAAATTGTATGTCACTTAAATAGTAAGAATCATCCGTATGATACTCAAGGTCTAGCTTAAAGTCTTACGCTCTTCTCTATCTAATTTTTTGTTTTAAATAGAGAAATGAAAAAATTGATTGACATTAAGGATAGAGAATGCTTTAGGACACCAGTAGAATTGTTTAGCGGTTGGCACACATAATGCGTATGCAATTTAAATAAGTAACAACAAAGCAAAATAGTTATTATATATTTTGTGCCACTCACAAGGCACAAGTATGCCACTTTAAACCTAAGGTCTTAGATATATATTATTCTGCTCACTTTATATATAGTACATATATTTAAGAGTTGTTTGAAATGATGTAAATAAGTGTAATTTTTGATTTTTTTTTAATGAAAAATGTGTAGAAATAGAGAGTTGATGTGGCATAAAAAAGATTAAAAGATAGCTATTTTAGGGAATGCTAAATCACCCTTTAGTATTAGTAGCAATTTGATCTAGTTGGAGGGTCACCATAGGCAAGTTATGACATTTTGTGATGTTGATTACTACAAATGTTATAACTATTTCACTTGCAATTTCATAATAAGTTATAACCAAATATCACATAAAGTATAATTAAAAACCTTCAATCATAACTAATATATAATAATCAAAATATGTCATAACTAACATCACAATAAATCATAATTAATTAACACTACAATGAGTCATAAAACAAATTATAATTAACACCATAATGAGTCATAACTATAAATTTTTTTTTGATCAGTAAAATGAAACTTTATTGATGAAGAAAGTAAAATATGCAAAAACTATAAATTGGGAAACATCATAACTAAGGTATATAGTATACATCTCAAAATAAAGTGTCTATTATAAAGCTAGCTTTGACTTTTTTCTAGACTCAAAATGAACTTTTAACACGGGGTCTTTCATACATATTTAAAAAATGATAATATTTATGTGTCTAAATTTTATTTTATTTTTATATTTGATAGTCATTGTGAAAATGTTACTTTCATTATACATCTATTAAAATTTACTTAAATATACATTAAACTTTACAATAAGAAAAATGATCAAAATAATCTAAACTAAACAAACTGTCATTACAAGAAATTACACTTTTGGCGACGACGTCAATTTTTCATCGCCAAAAGTATATTTTTGGCGACACAGTGATCAATTTCGTTGGTAAAAGTATACCTTTACCGACGCAATTTGTTGCCGTCGCTAAAAAGGCATAACATTATTTTAGCGCCAAATTTTTTGGTTGGCGCCAAAATTTCAAAACTTTTACCTACGAGGCTTATGTTTTAGCAACACAATGAGCGTTGCTATTAGTGTGTTTACTTTTGGCGATGACAAGTTGGCGTGGGTAAAGAGTTAAACATTTAGCGACGATAACACTATTCGTCGGTAAAAGTTTGCTAGTGAAACAAGGTGATCTAGTGATTTGTGTTTTTATTATAACTTTTGAAAGAATTTTAAATATTCTAGTTATTGAATTGTAAAATTAATGTGATCATTGAATTAGATCACAAAAATGAACCCATCAAGCCCAAACACACTCTTTAAGTTGAGATGGTTAATTTGAGATAATTTAGAAAAGTGGTTAGATTATCAATTTCAATATGTTTAGTTTTATTTTCATAAACTAGTTTCAAATTTTATTTCTAAAAAATTAAAAAAAAAATTGGGTGAAAAAATAAAAAAATACTTATTATTTTTGTATAATTTTATCTTTTAGGTCATAAATAATTTTTAAAATTTTAAAAATATATTTTTGATTTTTATTACTCTCAAATTAATTTTAATTTTTTCAAAAAAAATAAATCTAAAAATTGTTTCGGATATATATATATATATTTTTTTTTAGTGTGATCTGCCTTTGGTGAGGCAGTGGCAATTTCCCTCCCAAAATTCCACTCCTCCCTTCTGTTTTTTTTTTTTTTTTCCCTCCCTCATCAAATCTCCCCTCATCACTCTCTACGATTTCACTCTTGCACACCCTTCTCTCACAATTCGTAGTTCTCTCTCCCTCATTATTTCACTCTTGATCATCGAGTTTGTGCCGTTTGCTGCTGCCGTGCGAGACGGTCAGTGCTTCACTCTGCCCCTATAGATTTGTTCCCTTTTTGCTTTGTATCTCTCTCTGTCTCTCTCTCTCTCTCTCTCTCTCTCTCTCTCTCAATTTCTTAAATTATAAATAGCTTTGATTTTTATTTTGTCCCTTTCCCAGACTATACAGTGAATTGGAGTGAAGCATTGAGTAGTAAATTTAATTAATTCCCAGTGATCGAACTTGACAACGATGACGAAGGTGTGCACATTAAACCAGTAGAGAGAGAGAGAGAGAGGAGCCGTGTTGTGCCATGTATCTGGATGCGACTCGATCAGTGATGCCTAAGATGAAGCATCTGCTGCGAAAGCTTCACATCGGCGGTGGCTGCAACAACGGCAACCACCACCCGTCGCCGCCGCAGACGGGGGAAGTGACGCCGCCGTCGTCCTTCTTCTTCGGCTTCGTTGGAATCGGCATTGATGAGAATTAGAGCGGTTGAGTCGGTGCAGAATTCGGTTGATTTCAATTTCTTTGAAGAGGAGTTTCAGGTGCAACTTGCCCTAGCGATCAGTGTTTCCGACCCCGATTCACGCAAAGATCCTGAAACGGTGCAGATCAAGGACGCCAAGCAGATTAGCTTAGGGTGTGTGCCCTCTGAAACCCTGACTGAGTCTCTCTCTTCGGTATTGGGTAATGCTTTAATTTTGTTTTTTACATTGTATATGGCAATCTTTTGTATGTGCTTTGGTTGCATTTATTGGCAAATTTGATCGAATTGCTTCAATATTCTTACTCCAGATCTGTGTTTTTTTGTTTATAGATATTAATGAGTCACATTTCAATTTTATATTTGATTCATAGCTTCAAATTGATTAGATTCTACTATAGTTATTTTTGTGTACATATGTACCAAGGTTTCAAATAATGGTGGCATTGATGCAGTTTTGAGGTGTAACGGGCTTAGCATAACTGGTGCGGCAACCAAAGCTGTGAAATTGCATTTGTTGAGGTTTAAAATGTTTTTTTAAGTGGATTTAGTACTAAATTTTATATGATTTTTAATGGTGTCATAATGACCAGTTAGGGGTTTTACATGAATTTATCTGTTTTAGAGAAATGAATCCAGATGCTGTCATTCAAATAATAATAAATCACTACTAAGGACAATTGTACGGGAAAGAGATACACCTTCTCGTATAATCCTGTTGATCAAGCCTGCGTTCCTCTATATGTCGTCGGTCTTCCACCTGAAAACACAAACGTGAGCTGGCCGGCGGGTGTATGCCGGAAACCTCTCCGATGCCTAAGTCAGTAAGCAAGACAAGTAGGCAAAAGCTCAATGTAGTCAGGGGCAAAAGTTGCATTACCTCTTCTTAGGTGATATTGGTGAGCTTATATAGGTTTCGTGTGGCACAATCCTAGTAGGACTCTAACTCTTCCATGTAGAGTCCTGTTAGGACTCACATTCTTGAAGGATAATGCTTATCCTTCAACACCCCCCCTCACTGCTTAAACCAAGTGAGATGGTTTTCCATGGTCGGGCTCCAAGATGACCGGAGTGACTGCTAGTTCGGTCCTCGCTATACTCTCCCCTACCTCGGCTTTCCACACTAAAACCGAGCTATCCAAAAGGGAGTTAAGCCGAACTACATTCAGCACCATGGCCTACCTCGGTTTTCCACACGCTTCGACCGAAGTAATCACTCAAGACCGAAACATTCTTGCTACTTTACTCAACCGGAGTAGAAAATAAGAAATTACGTGACCGGGCTAACCACCACGGCCGTATGACCGGTCTAACTCCAACGTCTCTTCTTCGGACCGGAGTAATTCTACTTCCCTTGGGGACCGGAGTTACCCTACTTCTCTTTCGGACCGGAGTAACTCTACTTCCCTCTGGGACCGGAGTCACCCTACTTCTCTTTGCACTGGGGCCCATGTCAGCCCATTTACCCAGCTCGGCCCACTTTAAGTATAAATTACCCTCTCAATTGCCCCTTAATTCCATCTGCAAAGCATGATAGGGATTACCCATGTTCCGGCCGAGCTACAGTTCCAATCACTCTAGCCGAGCTAAACTTTAAGCCTCTCCAGCTGAGCTAAGACCCAGTTAACTTATCCAGCCGAGCTAAAAACCATTTAGCTTATCCAGCCGAGCTAAACTTGGGCCGTACTGTAAACGTCCGGTCAAAACGTCTCTTCAGTGACAGCAACTGAAACGATTGTCCTTCCAATGACACGTGGCACGCTGGTATTGGCTATTCACAGCTGTAACGCCGCTCTTCGTACCTCGCAATTTTGAACAGTTCCCGCCCTTTTGGCCCTTTTCACCAAAAGAGCTCCTCATTTCTGAATCACACCCCACTCTGTTCATCTTCTCTCTCTGTGTTTTTGCTTTCCCAATTCCTTCCAACTTCTGAGCTCGTGTTCTTACTGTTGTTGCCGCTCCCTCCTCCAATTCTTCCTCTTTACCAGGTAAGCATATGAATTTCTTCTTATTTTCCCTTCATTTTCTGCTTTCGTTTTAATCTGTTGGTAGTGTGTTTTGTGTGTTTTTGCAAAACATTCTTCGTGCTTAGCTTTGTTTCTGGAAAGAACTTCATAAGAACACATGAATACATACAATACCCCGTAGAATATTTGATTTTGATCCATAATCACGAAGCAACCAAACTAGGAAACTGTTTTTGCTAAACACAGATTCAGGCAGAGTAAAACCGAACTAGAACTTGTGCGCGAAGAAGTAGTTTCAATGGGGCACCACCTGATTCACACTAGCCGGAATAAAAAGTCACCGAACTAGCCATGTTGCCCCAACCGAGCTAAGCCTTGGGGCTAAGCCAGCTTTCTCAGTTTTTGAACCGAACCCAGAAAGCTGCCCCTTGACGCTTAACCAGAGTAACAAAACCATAGGTAGAACCGAAATAGCCAAGCATCTCGCGAACCGAGATAAAAACACACCTTTTAGAAACCGAGGTAGATCATGTGGTACCCCTTTTAGCCGAAGTAAGGCTTCCTTTCCTTGTTTTGTTTTTATAGCACGGTCGATGATCTGTGCTTAACACCTTATTTTTCCACTTTGCAGACTTAGGTTGCCCAGGTACTTCCTTTCCGCGCTCAACCGAGCTCCAGAGCACCAATTCTCAGCCGAACTAATTTATTTATAAGTTATTTAATAAATGGGGAAGTACAGATTTTTGGTAGAGACCCCAGGCGGCTTAGCCGAATTCAGGAAGGATTACCATATTCCAGCCGATGTAAACCTTACTTTAGCCGAACAAGAGGTTGACCCATGGGGCAACGAAGGTTTTGTTCCCTTTACCCTCCAATCGATAATAGAGACCGGACTTAGATTCCCAGTCCAACCCTTAATTTGTGAATTCTTAAGACAAACCAGACTATGCCCCACCCAGCTGTCCACCAATACATACCGAATAATAATGGGTATAGCCGCACTGAACCACCAAACCGGTCTGAACCTTGGCTTAGCCGAAATACTCCATCAATACTCCATAGGATCCAAGAACGAAGGCTGGTGTTATTACTTGAGAGTACGCCGTGGCCGAGAAAAAATAATTAAGGATACACCGGACAAAGACCTGAACGACGATGACTTCTTCTGGGTGTCTGGGAACTTTGAAGACCTTGAAGCCCAGATTCTTGGTTGGAGAATAAACTGGAAACAAGGAGAGCCCGGTATACATACCTCGGTTGCATTTCATTTTTTTTTTTCTTTTTTTTTATTATTTCGGCTTTGTACTCTGGACCGAACTAACACTTATCTTCTCTTTGCAGATAAAGCCCATCTCCTTTCCAACTACGGCTACCCCAACCTCGGTCTCTTGCGCGCCGCACTAAGAGTAAAGGAGAGAAGTTGGGCAGGGCTTCTAAACTTTGAACCGACCTACCGCTACTCCGGTCGCCGAAAAGCAAGGGTGACCGACTTCCTCCTCGAAGACGAACCAGAACCGGACCCTTCCCTGCCCCAGATCAACCTTGTGCCACTTACTGCCGAACAAGAGATGGCGAAGAAGAACAGGCTGAAGGCCCTTCTAACCGAGACAACACCAGCCGAGGTACCACAAACCGGTCGAACAACTGAGACCGTGGTAGCTCTTCCATCGCAACAACCATCCTCATCTCGCCAACGCAAGCGTGCCCGGACTAGCCAAACCGAGCAACAACTTGTTGATGAGGACGAGATCGTTCTACCACCAATCCAGCCTCCCAGCCCCCAGCCCAGAATCCAACCGGAGCAATCCGACCGTGCTACCTCTTCCAAGTGGGTTCCAGAGCTGTCCTTCAACAACCGAGATATCCAGGAGACTGACTCGGTTGTTGCGGAGAAGGACCACTTGATGGCTTTCAACTTAGCCAAAAGTGTGTGCCTCCCCAAGGACATGGAGCACCACTACAAACAGCTTAACACCGAGCTGAAGTCAATCCGGTCTTCTACGAAGTCTATGATCCTGGTAAACTTCTTTCTTCTTTCTATGTGAATTTTTTCAAACTTTGAGTTCGGCTAACGTCACTTCTCCTTTGCAGGCCATCCAGAAAAATCATGTTACTCACAGGAAGGTCATGGAACTTAGGCGAAGTACCAGGGAAGCCATGGCGGAGGCCGAAGCAAAGAGGGCCGAGCTGGAGGAGGCCAAAAAACAGATGGCCGAACTCCGGGCAGAAAATGATCGACTGACCGAAGTAGCAAATTCGGTTGAAGCCGAAAAGAAGAAGATAGTTGCCGAAGCGAAAGACAAGTACCTGAGCTTGCTAGCAAGGATTGAACAGCAGAGAGGCGCCGAAATAAACCAGCTGAAGGAGGACGTCAAGGAAGCCAAGAAACAAGGCTTTAAAGATGCCGAAGACGCATACACCCTCCAGTGCAACGCCGCCAAGGACTTATTCTTTAAGTGCGGTTGGAGGAGTGCTGTGGAGAAGCTCGACTGCGGGGCTGAGACTGAGGTTTATAATGCTCCGGCTTGTGCTATTCCGGCCTCGCCCTCGTAGTATGCTGCCGATCTGCAGAGGCAATTTCTCGAAGGCCAAGGCTCTGATGAAGATGATGATGAGGAGTCTGATGAAGATGAGCAAACTCTTACCCCGGCTGTCAACGAACAATCAAACAATCAGACAGTTCGGTTGGAGCCGGTCATTGAGGACTTAACTGACGAGCTGCTGGTTGACAACACACAGCCAACAGAAACCGAAGTTCAAGCCGAGACCGAGCTCCTAGATCAAACCGTTCTCCCAGCTGACACCGGGCTCCCAACAAGTGATGATGCGAAATTCGATGCCGAGCTTGATGATCTTCTCCGCTGATTTTTCATTTTTCTTCTTTTGTTCTGAACTTTTGTAACCGCTCCCCAAAATTGTACTTGGTTTGCGTTTGCACTTTAATGAAAATTTCTTGAACTTTTATTCCGGTTTTGTGTGTGAATGCTCATACTTGCAATGAATTTTTCATTAACTGTGATCTCGGTCTAACTATCTAACTTGCTAGCCAACCACTCTTTAGCCGATATAACTCACTTCGGCTCAAGAGTACACAGTTTGTTTAATCCTGCCAGTGACTCTTCAGCCGATATATCATACTTCGGCTCAAGAGTACAGAGTGTTGGTTTAAGCCAGCCAACCACTCTTCAGCCATACACTTACTTCGGCTGAAGAGTACAGAGTGTTGGTTTAATCCAGCCAACCACTCTTCAGCCTATACCCATACTTCGGCTGAAGAGTACAGAGTGTTGGTTTAATCCTGCCAACCACTCTTCAGCCTATACCCATACTTCGGCTGAAGAGTACAGAGAGTTGGTTTAATCCAGCCAACCACTCTTCAGCCATACACTTACTTCGGCTGAAGAGTACAGAGTGTTGGTTTAATCCAGCCAACCACTCTTCAGCCTATACCCATACTTCGGCTGAAGAGTACAGAGTGTTGGTTTAATCCAGCCAACCACTCTTCAGCCTATACCCATACTTCGGCTGAAGAGTACAGAGAGTTGGTTTAATCCAGCCAACCACTCTTTAGCCTATACCCATACTTCGGCTGAAGAGTACAGAGTGTTGGTTTGATCCAGCCAACCTCTAAGTTGGTTTTTCCAGCCAACTGAGAATAAGGTGTTTGGTTATTCCGACCAAACGTGCTGCAGCCTGGATCCTTATCCTGGGCTTAGGAGGGGTCAAAGTTGGTTATTCCGGCCAACTATGTTTACAGTGCTACTGACTTACTAAAATTACTCTCTACTGAAAACAAATATACTGAAAAAGAATCGACTTGTTTTATTGAGAAAGTAAAAAATTACACTTGCTTAAAAGAAAAAGGCTAAAAATAAAACAACTTAAGATTGGCAGTGTTCCACGGCCTAGGAATTGCTTTGCCGTCCTTATCTTCCAAGTGGTATGCCCCTTTGCCTGCTAAACCGACCACTTTGTAAGGTCCTTCCCAATTTGGCCCCAACTTGCCATCTCCTGGAATCAGGGTGTTTCCCATCACTTTGCGAAGTACCCAATCGCCGATCTTGAACTGTCTTGGATGCACCGTTTTGTTGTACTTTCTAGACAACTCTTGTTGGTAGGAGGCGATGTGAACCAATGCTCTGTCTCTTCGTTCTTCCGCGAGATCAAGTTCTAATGCTATTGCTTCGGCGTTTAAGTCTGGATCAAAGTTTTCACTCCGAATTGTGGGGAGACCAACTTCTAATGGGATGACTGTTTCCATGCCATAAGCTAAGGAGAATGGTGTTTCTCCTGTTGATCGCCGAGGCGTGGTGCGGTAAGCCCATAGAACATGAGGGAGTTCTTCTGCCCACTTGCCTTTAGCTTTCTCTAGTCTTTTCTTTAGTCCATCCAAGACTACCTTGTTTGAAGCTTCTGCTTTTCCATTCGCTTGGGGATACGCTGGTGTAGAATTGTAGAATTCTATCTTGTACTCCTCACAAAAGCCTCTGAAAATTTTATCGTCGAACTGAGTACCGTTGTCTGAGATCAGTGCCTTCGGTATGCCAAAGCGAGTGATGATGTTTTGCCACACAAACTTCTTCACATCTTTTTCCTTGATTGATGCCAAGGCTTCTGCTTCCACCCACTTTGTGAAGTAGTCAGTTGCCGCAAGAAAGAACTTCCTGTTGCCTGGTGCTGTTGGGAGTGGTCCCACTATGTCTAAGCCCCACATTGCGAAAGGCCATGGACTAGTGAGAGGTAGAAGTTCTCTGACAGGTTGGTGTATTTGATGCGCAAATTTCTGACACTTTTCGCATTTTTTGACATACTTCTCCGAATCCGCTTGCATGTATGGCCACCAATATCCTTGTGAGATAGCTCGGTATGCCAGTGATCTTCCTCCTTGATGGCTGCCACATACCCCCTCATGTATTTCGAACAGGAATGCTTCTACCTTGCTGGGGTGAACACACTTTAAGTAAGGTCCTGAGAACGACTTCTTGTACAATGCCAAGGATGGAGAGAGCCAAAACCGCTGCGACTTTGCTCTTATTCTGTTGGCTTCTTTCTTTTCTTCCGGTAAGGTGCCGTCTTTTAAGAACAGGATGATAGGATCCATCCAGGAAGGGCCTAGATCGGCGCAACATACCTCTTCTGCTTCTGGATCTTCAATGCTTGGTCTAGGCAGGTAGTCGATCAGTAGTGGATGAGGGATGGAGGTATCTGCCATTGAGGCGAAGCCTGCTAGTTCGTCTGCTCTACTGTTTTCCTCCCTGCCGATCTGTTCTATCCTCACCACTTCAAACCTCTTGATTTCGGTTCTGATTAGCTCTTGGTACTTAGCCATTCTATCATCCTTTGCTTCATAGTCGCCAGATATTTGGTTTACTACCAGCTGTGAGTCGCTGTAAACCATTAGCTCGGTGGCCTTCATGTGGAATGCTGATTTGAGACCTGCAAGAAGCGCTTCATACTCCGCTTCGTTGTTTGACGCTGGGAAGCCAAGGTTGATTGCCTGCTCCACTACTAGGCCGTCTGGAGAGATGAGGACTATGCCAAGTCCTGCTCCATGTCGGTTCGATGCTCCATCCATGAAGAGTTTCCACATCTCTCCAACGAACAACTTCCAGCAGGTGGAGGGATCGGAGGATGCCTTAGGATCTTCTGTGTTGCCGGTGTCTTCTTCCAAGTCCATGCTTGCTGTCTGCCCCTTACAATCTGATTGTACCAAGTCTTTATTTGTTGGTGAGTCTGGACTTGGTATAGCATGGTTGGCTTCTTCCCTCCTTTCTTTACTCTGGTCCGCCTTGGGGCCTGACTGAGTAACCAGTACTAGGGGTTGCGTTATTCCGACGTCAACTTCCATCCCTAGTTCGGTTGTTTCAGTTAGGTCGACTGGGCAGATGGGATGACTTCCTGGTGTGAATTCCGCGACGAAATCTGCCAATGCTTGGGCTTTTATTGCCGTCCTGGGTTGGTACTTGATGTCGTATTGTCCCAACTCTACTGCCCACTTCAGAATTCGCCCGGAGAAGTTCGCCCTTTCAAACAAAGCCTTTAGTGGGAAGGCCGTGAGGACAACAATGGTGTGAGCGTGAAAGTAGTGCGGTAGCTTCCTTGCGGCCATCATCAAGGCCAATGCCAGTTTCTCTAGTGGCAAATACCTTGTTTCGGCGCCCAGCAGTGTCTTGCTAACATAGTAGATGGGCAGATGTTGGACTCCTTCTGCACGGACCAACACTGCGCTGATTGCGTGCTGTGAGACTGCCAGGTACAGGAAGAGTTCTTCTCCAGGGATTGGTGTTACAAGTAGTGGTGGAGAAGACATGTATTCCTTTAAGCTTTCCAGAGCTCGGTCACATTCTTCGTCCCACTCAAACTTGGCCTTGAGGGCATGAAAAAATGGTCGTAGCCTGTCTGACGATCGGCTAATGAACCGATTGAGCGCGGCTGCCATGCCGGTGAGATGCTGTACTTCTTTTACTGAGTTTGGTCTCTCCAGATCCTGAATTGCCTTGATCTGAGAAGGATCTGCTTCTATACCTCGGTTGGTCACCAAGAAGCCTAAGAATTTGCCTGATCCTACTCCGAATGCACACTTCGACGTGTTGAGGCGTAACTTATGCTTCTTCAGAATCTCAAACATCTCACTTAGGTCCTTGAGGTGGTCATTTTCATCCTTGCTCTTGACCACCATGTCGTCAATGTAAGCTTCCATTGTTCTGCCTAACAACGGCTCAAACATCTTGGTGACCATTCTCTGGAATGTCGCCCCAGCGTTCTTTAGGCCAAAGGGCATGACCTTGTAGCAGTAGAGTCCTCTTGGTGTGGTGAAAGATGTGACCTCCTGGTCCGGTTCATGCATTGCGATCTGGTGGTAGCCTCTGTATGCATCCAGGAAGCTTAGTCGGTTGTGCCCCGCCGTCAGGTCTACCAGTTGGTCAATCCGTGGTAGAGGAAAGCTATCTTTAGGGCATGCTTTGTTGACAGTTTTATAGTCGACGCAGACGCGCCACTTGCCATTCTTCTTTGGCACTACGACTGTGTTGGAGATCCATCTGGGGTAGTGCACCTCTCTGATTTCCCCTGCTTCCAACAAGTTTCCCACTTCTTCCGCCACTATCTCGGCGTGGTGGAGTGCCGATCTGCGGGTGCGCTGAATGATTGGCCTGGCAGATGGGTGGACATTGAGTTGGTGGCATATGAAGTTGGGATCAATGCCTGGCATGTCGTATGGAGTCCAGGCAAACACTTCGATGTTAGAGGTCAAAAATTCCAAGACCTCTAACCTCTCAGCGCTGGACAACGACGAACCGAGCAGAAAGAACTTATCCGGGTTCTTTTCGTCTATTCTGACTTCCACCAAGTCTTCCACCGCTTTCTGGCTTGCTGCTTTGCCGACGTCTGCGAATAGTTCATTACTCTCAGGTTCTTCCACCGAATGAACATACCCCTTCGCAGCGCGGCTTCCGTTCACCGTGACGAAACATTGCTTGGACATGATTTGGTCTCCGTAGACTTCCTCTATTACTCCGGTGTCGTTTGGGAACCGCATCACTTGGTGGTAGGATGACGCCACCGAGCGCATGGCATGCAGCCATGTTCTGCCCAAGATGATGTTATAGGTGGATGGGACCTTTAACACCCAGAACTCTACTTGCTTCGTCACACTCCCTGCTCTTACTGGAAGGATGATCTTGCCAACTGGCCATTCTGGCATCGAGTTAAATCCAATCAAGGGTGACACTGCAGGTGCTAAGTCTTTATCTTGCAGCTTCAATTGTTTGAATGTCTCATAGTACATGATTTCGCACGAACTACCCTGGTCAATCAGAATCCGCTTGACGTCAAAATCCTTGACTCGGAGAGTGACGACCAGGGCATCATTGTGAGGACAATATATTCTATCCAAGTCTTTATCCGAAAAAGACATAACATTTGTGGCCTCTGTCCTCCCCTTCTTGACGACAGGTTGGGCACTTAGTACCTCCCTTAAGTGCTCAGCCTTCTTGATCGAACCTCTGAGCTCACATACACGCTCAGGTTCGAAAACTCCATGTATTACATTGATAATGCCTTGAGGTGGAGCGTCGATTGGCATCCCATTGGGGTTATTATGGTCCTGGGGGGCTGGCTGTGCCCCGCCTTCAATGTATTTGTCTAAGTGGCCTGCAGCCACCAACTCCTCCAAGTGCTGCCTCAATGGGGTGCAGTTCTCAGTGCGGTGCCCTTTTTCTTTGTGGAAGGTGCACCGTGATCTGTCGTCGTAGTCCTTCTGAGCTTCGCCTAACTTAGCTGGCCATTTGACGAAAGGCTCATCGCGAATCTCACTAAGTATTCGGTAGATTGGTTTCTTGAAGACCGTGGCGATGGCGGTGCGGACTCTCAACCATCTTTTGTCCTGGTCTTCTCCGTTGTCCCGTCTGCCACGCCCGTTTCTGTTCGACCGATCTACCGCATTGACCTTTGCTGAGGCTTTCTTTTCTGGTACTGCGGTTGTGCTAGGCTTTGCTTTAGCACGGGCGCCGTCCTCTTCCACCCTGATGTGCTGATGCACTTTTTCCATCAGGGCCTCCATGGTGAGAGGTGGCGTCATGGTGATAGAATCCCTTAGTCTGTTTCCGACTGGGAGTCCTCTTTTATACTGGGCAATGGCGAGATTGGTGGGACAATCCCCAATCTGGTTGAATGTCTCCCAGTAACGACTGTTGTAGGATCGTAAGGTCTCCTTCTCACCCATGTCGATGGAGAGTAACTGATCGATCTCCACCGGGGTCTTAGTGTTCGTTCGGAACCTTGTGACGAACGCCTCCGCCAATTGCGCCCAGGAGGCTATGCTGCCTTCTGGAAGTTTCTCAAACCAAGTAAGGCCCAGGTCTCCAAGGCTTGAAGGGAATAGGATGCACATCAAGGCCTCATTCCGTCGGTATACAGCCATGACCTGGCGAAAGTGGCTCAAGTGCGAGTAGGGGTCCGTCTTCCCCTCGTATGTATTGAATTTGGGCTGAAGGAAGCCTGAAGGTAGGGGCGCGTTCTCTATTGCTGGGACGAATGGTGAGGTCTGCAGCCTCGCCAACGCCTTATCCGCTGGTTCGTAGGCCGGTCGCGGTAGTGGCATTCCAACCTCGACGCTTCCATGCGTCCGAGGAGCCAACCGCTGTAAGGCAAAAACTCTATGTGGATCACGTGCCCTGGCGTCTTCCCTGCATCGTGCCTTTTCATCTAGCACGGTTCGTAGGTCGGACGATCTGGGCAACTCGGTCTGTCTGGACCTTGTTTGGTGCGTATGTGAGGGCCAATAAGTGCTTCCTTCTGTGTAAGACCTTTCAGATCTCGTCCTCTCAGACCTGGAGTGACGAGTCCTGGAAGATCTGGCCTGCGTGTCGCCTGTCCTGAGGCTTCTGTTTTCTGCATGGGAGGGTGTAGAATTTCTACTACGACCCTCTGAGTGGCGAGGGGGCGTCTTGTTGTTGCGCCCTTCTCCTGTCGCCACTTCTTTTCCTTTCATCTGGCGTTTTAGAGACTCCATGTCTGCCGCCATCCGCCGTATCAACTCGTCTTGTTCCCTGACGCGATCCTCCAAAGTTTGAGGATCTACCCTGCGCCTTTGTCTTTCTGGGCTCTGCGAACGAGAGAGATGAGGGCTGTTATTCCTCCTTCTACCCCTGGCATCCCTCCTGGAATCTTGTCTTTGTGGTTCCAGGTTTGCCATGGGAGGGACCAAAGGTAGGCCCTCGCGCCTTGCACCTCCGTCTGGAGTTTGTCCGTCAATGGCGGACTGAGGTAGTTCTTCGTTGTTCGCCATCGAATTTTGAGAGAAAAAGCTTGATCAAGAGGTTGTTCTTGTCTGTTCTTCCCACAGACAGCGCCAATTATACGGGAAAGAGATACACCTTCTCGTATAATCCTGTTGATCAAGCCTGCGTTCCTCTATACGTCGTCGGTCTTCCACCTGAAAACACAAACGTGAGCTGGCCGGCGGGTGTATGCCGGAAACCTCTCCGATGCCTAAGTCAGTAAGCAAGACAAGTAGGCAAAAGCTCAATGTAGTCAGGGGCAAAAGTTGCATTACCTCTTCTTAGGTGACATTGGTGAGCTTATATAGGTTTCGTGTGGCACAATCCTAGTAGGACTCTAACTCTTCCATGTAGAGTCCTGTTAGGACTCACATTCTTGAAGGATAATGCTTATCCTTCAACACCCCCCTCACTGCTTAAACCAAGTGAGATGGTTTTCCATGGTCGGGCTCCAAGATGACCGGAGTGACTGCTAGTTCGGTCCTCGCTATACTCTCCCCTACCTCGGCTTTCCACACTAAGACCGAGCTATCCAAAAGGGAGTTAAGCCGAACTACATTCAGCACCATGGCCTACCTCGGTTTTCCACACGCTTCGACCGAAGTAATCACTCAAGACCGAAACATTCTTGCTACTTTACTCAACCGGAGTAGAAAATAAGAAATTACGTGACTGGGCTAACCACCACGGCCGTATGACCGGTCTAACTCCAATGTCTCTTCTTCGGACCGGAGTAATTCTACTTCCCTTGGGGACCGGAGTTACCCTACTTCTCTTTCGAACCGGAGTAACTCTACTTCCCTCTGGGACCGGAGTCACCCTACTTCTCTTTGCACTGGGGCTCATGTCAGCCCATTTACCCAGCTCGGCCCACTTTAAGTATAAATTACCCTCTCAATTATGTGCAAAATACGATGATTATTTATTTATCATTTGATAAAGCGCATGTTGGGTAGTTGTTTATTAAGTTTGGTTAGTCACATAGTCATTCTATGCCAATTAATGGTGTAAATCTGAGTTTGGGGGTGAAGGAACTTATATTATGGAATTACTGCTGATGCTTTCATTTTGGAATAATTTGTGATATCTACAACTATACAAAAATGCATATTTACTCAAACTATTAAATCTTAATGATAAAAACTGGATGGCACATGCTTGATTGAAACACATGGTTACACCTCTCTCCATGCGTGTGCATGCAACATATTACTCTCTTTTCTCCATGTTCAATTTCTATACCAATATTGATACTACATAAAGAACTCTGAATCTGGTATGCACTTACTAGTTCTTGTATTAAAGCTACTACAGGTTATTGTAGTTGTCTTCTTTAGCTTAATACACATGAATAACTGGAAGTCTGGAATTTTTTTTTTTAATCTTTCATAAAATTGCAGTGATTCTTTTTTATGGTGTGAAGTATAGTATATATATATATATATTTGGGCTCTAATTGAAGCCGATAACTCTGCGACATAGGTTTAGAGGCAATTTGATAAATGACATGACCCTTCGTGTAGGTGTGATGTTTTGCAAAAGGATCAAGTCTTGGAGAATCATGTCCATTGTTAACATCATATAAATGCTCCTCATTAACATAGTGTAGTGTATATTTGATAATTTGACTCTTAGTTGCACGAAGCGGGAGCGGGAGCGGGAGCGGGGGCGGGGGCAAGAGCGGGGAAGCGTGAGCCAATAGAAGTTTCTTAGGTTGGGAGCGCCTCGGGGAGCGGTAATATATATATATTTTTTAATACACATTAGAATTTTTTTTATAAATATTTTTATTTTAGTACACATTAATTATTTTTTTATTTATTATATTTTTAAATAATGTGTTATTGTTAATTTTTTTTTATTTTACATATATTTGTTTGTGTTTTTTTATTAATATGTATAATATATACTCATATATATATATATATTTTATATTTATATGTATATATATGATATATATTAAATAATAATGGGTTAATATATATATTTTATTTTTAAATATATATATTAATATATATAATCATATAATATATTATATATATTATTTATATATTACTTAGAATCATATATATAATCATATATTATTAATATATATGATATATATTATATATGTTTTATCTTATTTATATATTACTTATTATACATGTTTTATCTTATTTATATATTACTTAGAATCAGATATACGGTGGCCAGGGAGAGAGTGAGAGACGAACTGCGAGAAGTCAAAAGACGAAGGAGACGATGACGTTCGACAAGAAGGAGCAGGTCTGCGAGATCGAGAGAGAGAGAGATGAATTACGAGAGACGATCTGCCAGAGACGATCTGCGAGAGCGAGAGAGAGAGACGATCTGCCAGAGAGAGAGAAGAAAAACGAAGCAAAGAAGCAGGACATACCCAGACGACTTTCAGGTTCTTCACCTTCTTTCTCCTCTCTCTCTCAGTTAGGGTTTTTGTTCATAGCCACCAACGATCCTATCTAGGACAGGATCGCGTTTCTTTCTACAGAAACGCGATTCTTACACGTTTCTTTCTAAGAAACGCGGAATTGCGTTTCTCATGGAGATTCGTCACCTGGTTGCACGATTCCTGCAACTAAGATTTGACTTGCAGTCAATCCAAAGAGAAGGCAACAATAGATATACACCAAATTCCATTCAAAAAAACAATAGAAGATTATATTCATATTACTCTAGGACATATCCTTACTAGTCAAATTATTGCTGCTAAAATTATTTGTTGGTCAATATAACCTCTAGCAAAATGAGTAATACAAGTGGGGCAGCAGTGAAGACAATGGTGAACAAATATTAAGTTTTGTTGTCTAGGCTTGATTATTCATATAAATGGAGAGATTGAAGAGATGTGTACCATAGAATTAAGGTTAAGAGATGGTCTAATTGGAGAAGGGATTCAGTTGTATTGTGTATTCAAGGTATACAACTGCAATTAAAATTTAATTTTTAGGAAAGAACCATTTTCTATTGGAGAGAATGTTGTGTAATCAATGATCACATAGGGCGAGCATGGTAGAAACTGAGATCTTTAGATTGATGTATGGGAAGGCAATAAAGGATAAAATTAGGAATTAGTGTTTTCTTAAGATTGTGCAAGTAGAATTCATTGGAGAGTGAGAGAAAACAAAATTAAGATGGTTGGATAACATGCAAAAGAGATGATTGATTGCATGGTTTAGGAAAATGATGAGATCTAGGAAATGCAAGGATAAAAGAGAACCAAAAAGCGCAGACATTTCTACGCAATGTGTCCTATTATCTTTCAAATTTTCTTTTGCATGCAACACACTGCGGGCACTTGGAGGAGATGTGTGTCCATCACTTACACATACATGGAACACATTGCAATTTTGAAGAAAATAACTTGAAAGCCAATGATTAAATTCAGAATATACCTTTTTTAATATATTTTATTTAATCCCTTCTTCTTTAGGTGTTTAATTCGGGATTTCTAAAGCCTAAAATTTTCATTTTATTTATGAGTATAGCCTTGTAATGTAGATGTTAGTACTTCTTGTTCACACTTCTTTTTCAATATATAGAATGTGAAAAATATTTTCTTAATATTTTGATATAATAGAATATAAATGTATTTGCGATGTAAAAATTGAAAAAATTGTTATTATTCTTTTATATATGTAAAAATCTATATTTATGTGTTGTGTCCCTCTCGTGTGGTCTTAATTTTTTGAAATTGCTACATCGAAGTGTACATATCATGTCATATATGTGCTTCTTAGACACAAAAAGTTAATGTAGGCTATGGTTTATGAAACTAAAGATGGAAAAATAGAATTCATGTAGTCGGCCCAAAACAATTTGTCTAAAGCTTTGAGTTGAGTTGGACAGAGACTTATGAAAAAATCATTTACACTGTTGGTGAAAACAAACTACCCCTCCCGCACTTTCCCCCTATTTTTCATTTGATATTATGATAATTTTAATGTTTCTTACAATGATTTTATTTATTCATAATTAGCAACTTGATCTCTCCTTCCCCTTATTGAATTAATAACGTGCTACTTTCTGTTTCCCTTGGTTGCTCCCAGTTTGTTTCATTTTTGTGCCTTTAACTTTGTTCATGGGTGCATCATTTCTTGCTTGAATGGACCAATCACTTTATGCAGTCCCAAAATTTGGTCTTTAATGGTGTAATGAGCTGAGTTCTCCCCTTATCCTTCCTTCGACAGATTAGTAAGGCTTTGTTTGGCAACTTAGCCACTAAAAAAAAAAAAATCGAACATCTCAGTAACTTTTTTCAAAAAGTTAAAAAGCCACTTAAAAACCCAATTCCCAAATGAGGCCTAAGTTAAGTTCTAAATAATATCCTATCCTCACATTCGTTATATCTTGTGCCTACATTCTTCTAGAATGATCTGAATTTTTTATGGGATCCTTCCTTGAAGAGTACAGTGAATTGGATCCATACAATATTCTTTACCCAATAACTTGGGTTTCTTGCATGGGTTTTATCTGGACTTGTGGTTGCATCATCTCTACCCTCTTTCTGATGTAGTTGATGCTACATCTACACATGTATTCCAAACCATTAATTTTGTTTATTTATCTGGCAACCCTGATGATTAGGAGTGTTTCCTGGATTACTTAGGCTGTTTGCTCGAGGATGACAGTAGCTGGTGTAATGGTGCTGATAGTGATCCAATTCATCCATCAAAATCTGTGGACTGCAAGCTTGCGCACTTGTCAGATGAAGTGGTGCACATTTTAATCCTTGCATTACATAAATTATTGTTTGGTACAGTTCTTTCCACAAAAGTTCATGCTGAATTTGATTTGTGTGACTTGGATGTGTGCAGTTTGATTCTCGTATATTAATTGTGCCAGCTTTTGTACAAAAGTTATTCGCAGAAGCCAGTACTGACTCTGCAAGATGTCCATACTTGGCAAATCTTGAGATTGAAAGGAGGAAATTCTTGTTTGGAAAGGGAGATGATGACAAACTAATCGAGGCTCTAATGCAATATTTTTTCAGGTATAGTACAACCTTTATGAATTTCTTACTTTTTTGGGCAAATTACATATACCCCGCTCGAGGTTTAGCAAAATTACAGATACCCCCTGAGGTTTGAGAAATTACAGATACCCCCTGAAGGTTATATTTGCATAACAAATTATGGGGCAAATTGTTATGAAAATATAAACCTTAGGGGGCAATTTGTTATGAAAATATAAACCTCAGGGGGGTATCTGTAATTTAGATAAATATCGAGGGAGGTATATGTAATTTTCCCTAATTTTTTTGATGAACTATGGGAAAATGCTATATCACATGGACTCAGGTACAAGTGTCGGGCTTGTGCCTAAGCATTAGACCACCCTAACTCTAAATATTAGGATATAGGGATATGTATCCAAACTCTATGTTACATGAACATGTCTTGAACATTTAAATATATTACATATTGTATAATATTTTGACTTAATATGATATTAATTATTTAGAAATGTATTTGAAATCAAATAGGAATTGGGATTCAGGGGAAAAAGGGGATTTCTATCTCCCATCCACATGAGTGGCTATAAATTTATCTTTACTATCAAATGTAAGTCTTTTCTTCTTCTAACATCATAAAAAATTAGACGATCCAAGCTTCTAATTTTTCGGAAGTTGGACATGTTACACTTGTGAAATTCAGCTGTAACAGGCAGTGACTGCCGATGCCACGTGTGTGTGTGAAGCCATTAGATCAATCATGGCAGTTACCAAGCTTATGGCAGTTACCAAGCTTGAAGCAGTGAGATTTGACAGGGTATTTTAGGCATAGAAAAACCCGTGACAAAGTTTCAAAGAGTTGTACGCTTTATATAATAGTATAGATATGTATTTTTTTTTTTTTTTTTTGCAATTATAGTTTCAATAGTTTCATGATTCATACTATTGAATTTTATATATTAGCTATTCTTGTAAATTGTGGACGTTAAAAGTGACATAGATTACTTGTTTTTATGTATTTATTATATGTCGTATATTTGAATATTATACATCAATTAGGCACCTCAATTAGGATTGTATATACTGGATTGATGAGACCTAAGAAAGTTTCATGTTTCGACAAATCTTGAACTTGCCTTGCCCCTTTTAAAACCTTGAGCTACATTACATTACTCTTGAAATCACTGGACTGATGAAAGCACACAAAGACAAAAATTGGTAGTTAGATTGTTCCAACAGAGTTTATTTATTTATTTATTTTGCTTGGAGACGGAGAGTCTATTAAATAGTGTAATTCTGCACAGGTTGATCAGCATACTAGTTTCTTTTTGATCACCTTTTAGCCGAGTATTTATGCATGTGTACATTCTCTTTGCTTCTCTTCCTAGAATACTCGTTGTTGTGTGTTTTTCAGAATGCTTTCTAATAGAGAATTAGCTAGACACTCTAGAAGAAGAAAACAAGCCCATTTGACTGAGCTAGAAACACAGGTTTTGTCCTTTATCTTGTCCCTTGGGACCCAGCCTATAACACTCTGCACTTTCTCATCAAAGAATACAACACATGTATTTACTGCATTAGATAAGCCAACTGTCATGTACAGTAGTAACAAGAAATTACTCTACAACAATGTAAATTTGAAAGAGGTTAGTCATATGTGCCCTTTCAACTCTGCTGCTTTTCCGGACAAGTAAATTTGGCTCTCTCTCTTAATTTAAAGTTTTTTCCCCCTCATCATCGTCAATTGAAATGTTGGAACTTGATTCTTTTGTATTTTTGCTTAAACACACTTCTTGAATTGGAAAAGAAGAAATCTTTAATTGTTATTCTAGTCCATGCTTCTAAAGGTAATTATATGCCGCTTCTTGGTAATTTTAGCTCAACAGTTTGTTGCTGTTCTCTGTTCTGGTGTATCTGCTATATATGCTGTTCCGCTCTGCTAATCTGGTGTATGTGTAATTATCTACTCTGTTTTAGGTTAGATTTGTTCAACAAAGATTGGATTCTACTCTCATCTATTCATTTTAGGCCCTGATTCTTGAAATCAAGTGATTATTAAGGTAAATATTTTTCTTTTATTTCATTAGCATAAGAAATATGAATGAAATTATGGAATTCAGAATGTTTGAATTGCTTAGTATATTTAAGTGATTTACGGATTATAATTTTATAATTTTTATATTTTATAGTTTTTATTTTATTTTTTATTTGTATCTCATAATGCATGCTATCAACTTATTATGATATCTAACTTTTCGAGGGACTGCTCATATAACACCTAGCTTGTTGATGAATTCAACCTTATATGTTACTTCTGTTAGATCGCCACTAATCCCAAAAGGTCAAGTTGTGTGGAAAGAGGCCCAACAATGCATATTGAGCTCTCCGACACCCTCGTCATGTGCAACCTCGTCTTGAATGTGGAGATGAAAACATCCTAACATGTGGAGAAGCAAAATGCCAACAAGGAAACAAATGCATGTATAGAACTTGAACCTAAGACCTTTATTAACCTGTGGTTTGACACCTTATTAGACAATCACCAGTAGTCCAGAAAATTTAAGGCCTTAGGAAAGGGGCCCAACAATCATTACTTTGCTCTCCAATACTGTCACTTGGATTTATCTTTGAAAATGAATTTTCAGTTCGCCTTGATGCATCACTGCAGTGTGTACTAAGCATTGTAGTCTATCATGGTTACTTGCACTTTTTTACCCCTTTGTCATTTTCAAGTATGGCTAGTCAGAGTGTTAATGTAAATCATGTATGATGTATCCACTTCCTACCGTGTCATTTACATGTAAGTTTGTGCACTTTTGTGTTATTTCTTCCCTGAGAAGAACCTAATTGGGTCTGTGATGTGCAAGTCCCCATGGATCATACCAATTCAAAGATTGGAACAGATGCACCACCAAGCAGTACTCCAAACTGGACAATTAACATTTCAGATGTGAGAAAAATACTTACTAAAGTGCACAATAGTCGGTGCTTATAAGAAGTTCTTTTTATTCATAAACCGGACATCAGTGTGAATGTCTAAACCACTAGTTGGTGCTTATAAGAACTGCTTTTTATGACTTGGGTATCAGTGTGAATGACTGCACTTTTGTCTTCAAATGCCTATATTCGGATATGTGTCCCCCTTATGTCACCAAGATGATGAGCACAAAATTTTGGACTTTGTTGAAGTGACTAAGATTCTGTCTTGCGTGAATCTATTATCTGCCAGTTTAACCAGTTTTGATTTCTTTAAATTTTGTTTTGCAAGTGGCAAGAACCACGCCACATTCAAAATTCAGTTAATGCAATTTGAATATTTCTTTTCCGTAATCACATTTTCTTAGTCATTACATGTACTTAGCTATTCTTTTACTTTTTTTTTCTTTTTTTTTTCATAGGTAAGAACAGTTAAAGTCAGTAATATCTCACTAGCTACCTCTGAGAAGGATATTAAGGAATTCTTCTCTTTTTCTGGTGATATCCAGTATGTTGAAATGCAAAGGTCAGCTCTCTTGACTTACCCAGTGTTAAATTTCTTGCATAATCAATGCTCCATAGAGTTTGTGGCACGTTCTGCAGGGAAACTGAAACATCTCAGCTTGCATACGTTACCTTCAAGGAATCACAGGGAGCAGATACAGCTATGCTTTTGACAGTATGTCAATTGATTTTCTATATCAGTCTTGATCTCAATTTTTTCATTGAATATTTTTAAAATAAAAAGATTTTGACTGAATGATGCAGTTCTATACAATGTTGTAGAAATCAAACGTATCCGAAAGGCATGAAACCCTAATGTATGAAACATGTGCCTTATATTTTGTAAAATTAGGAAATTTCTAAAATATTTATTTTAATAAAGATGTACGCAAAAAAAAAAAAAAAAAACAGAAAGGAAAGAAGATAACAAAACTTTACTTGCAAAGAAAAAATTCTCAGTTAGGGGTTCACTCCTTGGAAATTTTTTGTCATGTGAACCGCAAGGTCTCACCTGAACAGTTTTTTAAGCCTCCTGATGGGAAGCTTGGATGTGTAAGCTTCCCAATCTTTAGAAATATTTTTTATGCAAATGGGTGCCATTTCAAAATTTCTATTAACCCTTAGATTTATTTTATATTTTTATATTTTTGGCCTTTTTGATTTTGGGATCCACAATTGCTGATCTTTCAGTCTCTATTACACGGGTTGAGAATTACCAGCTGCCTCCTAATGCTCCTCCCCTAACCCCTGTAAGTACCACGACTGTTAAAAATAGTACTTTAGTATCTGTTTTTATAATACTGTTCTATCTATTCATTCTGAAAATTTATAGATAATGCGAATGTAAAAAAAGTTGGATGGGCTAATGGCAGGTAAATTGGTCATGGACCTACTCACCTGATCCTGAGGCCCACATTGTAGTTTTTATTTTATTTTATTTTTTACCAGATGATGGTAAAAGCTTTATGTTTTGGCCAGTACTTGCGCTTGCATATCTATTAACTCACACACACACACACACAGAGACTGTTACCAAATCAATAAAAATGCTAATGGACTTTGTTTTAAATTTGTCATTGATCAATACAGATTGCTACCAGACCCTCCTTTTTTCTGGTGGCTGATGGTTGTTGCTTGTTGCTTGTTGGTCTGCTGCAGCTGCTGGTTTGCTGCTGCTGTTGCCGCCCTCGTGGCTGATGCTTGCTGGGCTGCTGCTGCTGCAATGTTGCTGTGAGGCGGCTGCTACTAGATGTTGGTCTGCTGGATAAGTTTGTGGGTGATTTTCATGCCGTTTTGCCTGTATTTATTAGTTTCATGTTTTCATTTTGTTATCTGTTGTTTCTAATGTGGGTTCACAATTTGGATGTATTTGGGTATTTTAGTGACTTTAACCTTTTAGGTTTTATACATTGCTTCTAAAAGCAGTATCACTAGTGTTTTTTTTGCTTGCACATCAACTTTAGGTGATTTCATATCAATGTTATTAGTTTGTAATAGTGGTGCCTGAGGGATGCCCCTTGTAAGTCTGTAAATCTTACAAAAATATATAAATTATTTTCAATTATTTTTGTTAGTAAATGTGTCGCCAAAAGTTTATTTTTGCCCACTCATATTGTGTTGCCAGAAGTGTATATTTTGTCAATGCCAATTTGTCGTTGCCAAAAGTAAATATTTATCGACAAACAAATTGTCGACAAATGGCACTAGTGGACATAATCTCATTTTGAAAGTTGTTAGTTCGAAGACGGTGTTACAAAAAGGCCGACTAGATGGCCCCCAGGTACCACTGATTTTTTGTTATTTGGCCCATGCTTTAAATTTTAAATGTTTGTCATGCCTATCATACCTGTTGAACATTGATTTTTTTTGGTTACACCCTGTAGTTTCCTCTCTGATGCTGGTCTTAAACTTAGGGCAAACTTTCTATTGAGTTTGTTGAGTTGAATTCTTGGCTTTCCTTTTATGCAGTGGACTTGATGAAGCCTGATGGTACTGTAATATTGCGCAATGCTAAAATTGACATGTTCAAGGGGTCAATGAGGCTTGCAGTGGACAAGTGGGGTCGTGTAGAGGTGACTGAACCAGCCAGCTTCACCGTTAAAGACGATAATAACCTGTCATTGCTAAAATTGGTATGTTGTTGTGCTGCCTCTCTGGTTTAGTAGTGTTGTTTTGGTCTAGTGCATCATGATCTGTTGGGGTTTAACTTGTGATGGGGTTTGTTGCAATCTATTGCTAATGCTGCTATACTGATGGGGTTTGTATGGAGTCTCTCTGCTCTGTTGAAGCCTCTCTTGTTGCTGCTAATGTGTTGCTGCTAATGGGGTTTGTTGTTGTGCTGCTCTTATGCAGCTGCACTACTGGGGTTGCTGATCTGGTGTATTTTGTTATAAGCTTAACAGTGCGCCAGGTAATGCTGCTGTAAATATAATGGATTGCTTTGTTTGTTAATATTTTTGCTGCCTTTTGGTTTTTGGACATGTAGATTGTAAGTGTGTTCCTCTCTCTCTCTCTCTCTCTCTCTCTCTCGTGCAGGCTGCATTACATGTGTGGAAGACCATAATTGCAAATACTGAAGGAAATAATGCCAGTTTTGATGAATACTTTAATTACTTCTCTTGCATCATCATCCTCTGAAAGGAGACAAGTCTGCTATTCTTCTTGTAGTGTTTTCTAAGCTATGATAGGGTTTTGTACAGTCCCAAATAATAAATTCAGTTGCTCTTGTATTTTCAGGTTGCTGGACGATCACTTGGTGAGCTTGTTAGAAAGCTTGGGGAAAGAGTTCTACCTTTAATCATTCCAATTTTATCACCAGGGCTAAAAGACCCTAATGCTAGCAGAAGACAAGTGAGGCTTTTGACCTTTAAATTCTACTTTGTGGATCTTATTTTCTTGTTTGCACTGGGCTTGATGAGAATCTCTGAAGACATGGCTGACAAATAGGTTGCTCTTGTTTTGGCAACATGTGGTTGACTTATTGCAGAAAAAATATATGTTGGCAACATTTTCCTTTTTTCTTTTTTCACTTGTTATTGTTTACATTCTTGGTGTTGTTTTAAATTAGTATTTTTATCATGACTGTTTATCTTAATTAATAGTGTAGCATAGGCAATGTAAACTGTAGTAGTGATCTAAGAAGCACATACACACTTCTAAGAGGGTGGCATGTCCTTGTTGACACTGACATGTCAGATCTTTCTAGACCCGGAAATGCTTCAGACAATTGGTATACACAAGTGTCCATCACTTAGGCACATATAAAAGACATTATAAGTGTGAACAAAATAACATAGGATACAATGATAAAGAAAACAATTTAGATTTATATCTATTAATCTCTCCTTTTTTAATTTTTGTTTTAGTCCGCAAATCTAATTTTCTCTCCACCAACAGGGAGTATGTATTGGTCTGAGTGAAGTGATGGCCAGTGCTGGTAAGAGTCAGTTGTTGAGTTTCATGGATGAGCTCATTCCTACCATCCGTACAGCCCTTTGTGATAGGTTTGTTGATCAATTGCTCTGATTTGCTGGTTCACCTAATCTATTCCACTTCTCTCTAATCTTTGGTGTATGCTATATTATGTTTCTTGTATTTCTTTAATAGCATGCCTGAGGTTCGTGAGTCGGCAGGCTTAACATTCAGCACACTTTACAAGGTGCTCTTTCCTAATGTTTTTTAGTCATTTTGATTTTATTTTTAACATGGTACTCTGGAGCAGAAAATGTATAATAAATTGCCATAATGTAGAGTGCCGGATTGCAAGCAATTGATGAGATTGTCCCTACACTCTTGCAGGCTTTGGAGGATGATGAAACCTCTGATACTGCCCTTGATGGCCTCAAACAAATCTTAAAGTAAGATATTCCACTTCTTAGATTAAATGCTGGATTTCTTCTTGTTTTTCAGCTGTTTTGTGGTCCTTAAATTTCTTTGCATGTTAACTTCAGTGTCAGGATTGCTGCTGTTTTGCCTCATATCTTGCCCAAGCTGGTCCATTGTCCTCTTTCGTATGCATATAGACCTCCATTTTTGGTACACTGATACAGTTTTTAATCCTATTTTTTTTTTGCTAACACCTTTGGATATGTATCCAGGGCCTTCACTGCACATGCTTTGAGAGCTCTAGCTGAGGTTGCAGGTCCTGGTTTGGACTTCCATAGAGAATGGGTGGTTAGAAGGTTATCTGCTTTGGGTTAGTAGATTGATTGTTCAGAAGATGTTGTGTGTGAGAAGCAAAAAAATGATGGGATGTAACTAAATTGTACTTTTTTATTGTATACAGGCTGAAGTGGACTTCCTTGGGCAGCTTCACCATCCTAATCTTGTTAAACTTGTCAGGTACTGTATTGAAGATGATCAGCGCCTGCTTGTTTATGAATTTAATTTATGACCCGTGGAAGCCTCGAAAACCATCTTTTCAGAAGTGAGTGTGGAAATTCTCTTGATTAAATTCCTATATATGCTTTATTTTCATGATTATTACCTTTAGCAATTGGTAATCTGACATCATTGTTCATTTGACATCTGCATTTGTTTTTGCTGATATCTTGTGAAAGTTTTTTTTTTTTTTTTTTTTTAATTTATCGCCATCCCCCTTGTAGCGGTACTAATACACTTAGTGTGGTTAATTGGTTAATTTTATCAATGCATCAAATACCCAAAATGTGGGTAGTTTTCCCAATGTCTGGACTCAATTTTTAACATGAGCAAAAAACTTTATTCTGCAGACTGAAGGATAGATGTACCAATTTGAAATTTCTTTATCCCGTAAGAATTTTGAGGTTATAAAAAAAAAATCATTAAAACCCATGAAAATAATTGTATTTGATATCAAAGGACATTGATTTTAGTCAGTGGTGAACTTTACTACAACAATTTGAATTCCAAACCACCTTATTATTATCTGTCTAATCTTATACCCTGTTTCTTAAACAAAGAGCTGATGCTGGTAAAATTCTTGAAGGGACAATACCTCTCCCTTGGTCCAACAGGATCAAAATTGCACTTGGTGCAGCTAAAGGGTTAGCATTCCCTCCATAGCGGCCCTGAACCTGTCATTTATAGAGATTTCAAGACGTCTAACATTTTGCTTGTTTCGGTATGTGGTAAAGATTGATCAACTGAAACCGCTATTAACGAATATATCAAGTCTTTTGCTTTACTAAAACCGCTATTAACGAATATATCAAGTCTTTGTTTTAACTAATAATGTTTATATATCAATGGATTTTATGTGTTTCAGCATGCGTAGTGGTATTTTAGGTTATTGGGTTAAATTATCTGAAAGAAAATTAGGGTTAAGTAAGAAGGAAGAAGGAAGAAGAAGAGCAGAGAAATAGTTTAGGGCTTTATCATCTACTCTGCACCTTAGAATGTATTTATATTAGTGCGATATGAGATTACAAACTACCTTTAAAATAATATGAAAAACTAACAACTCTAACAATCTAGTTTAGATCAACTATACTTGCAGACTAGTTTATATATTGGCTGTTTATCCTTGTGCCCTGTAAGTTCACAATACTGGTCTCTTGTACTTAAAAAATGAGGCCTCGTGGTAAATAAGTTCTGTTGGGTATTTCCTGCAGTTTTAGTTATTAGTACATTTAGTACTTAGGGTGGTAGAATGTTGGGAAAATCATACTGTTTTATGTTATTGCCAGGTTATTTGCTATAGGAAAGTACCGCTGGAAGAACAAATCAAAGACCTGTTGCGCAAGAAGAACTTTGAGGAAGCCATCTCCCTGGTGGAGGAGCTTCAAAGTGAAGGTGAAATGACAAAGGAAATGTTGTCCTTTGTTCATGCTCAAGTGGGTTTCCTCTTGCTGTTTGACTTGCATTTTGAGGAAGCAGTAAATCACTTCTTGCTGTCGGAAACTATGCAACCTTCTGAAATATTCCCATTTATCATGCGAGACCCAATCGGTGGTCATTGCTGGTATATACTACACTTGCTTATTTCTATGGTCATGATATATACTACATTTGCTTGTGATATTGCTTCAACACAAGGCTACTGATTGTGCTAGTTATTGATCAGCAAATTTGGCTGGAAAAATTTCTTTCTGACAAATTATAAGTAGCTAATACCAAACCAGGAATGGTTTTTATGCTATAACTTTGTTTTCTTTTCCTTTTTTGGTTCAGTTTCATGGTTTCTTTGGAGTTTTAAACTAGGAAATCGTGCATCACTTGGCATAAACTAAAGGTTTCTATGCT
Organism: Camellia granthamiana; assembly: GCA_036172215.1. NCBI lineage: Eukaryota > Viridiplantae > Streptophyta > Magnoliopsida > Ericales > Theaceae > Camellia > Camellia granthamiana. The sequence goes on from CM069905.1 coordinate 63,062,898, forward strand.
TTGTCTCACTTAATTACAGATAATGATTGATGCAGTGACCTGTGAACTAATGCTTCATAGAGATTTTTTTTCCTCACTAGTTTTTAATTTGAGAGTTTCTTGGTAATTCTACATGTTGATTGGTGTTAAAAGTAAGTATTTTATTATAAGGTGTTGTTACTTGCTCTATTGTTGGTAGTTATTATTTGTGTTGGTCTAGGATTCTGGAAAAGTTTATTTGCTGAAACCAAGTATTCTTATGAGTGTATTTTCTAAAAGTTTCTATTTAATTTGAATTCTAACTTGAGCTGGGTTGTGAGTCTTTAATCCAGCCTGTTATTAACTTAAATAATTTCTTCAAAATTTGAGTTCCATTTGGTCATAACTTTGCTTGTGCCTTTGATGTAAGATGAGGTTTAAATACAATGAATGCTTTGTCTTGGTTAATGAATGATTGCGGAGATTTTTGTTGATTTGAATAGGGATAGCAGTCATGATTCATGGTTATGGTTCATTTCTTTCCCTTTCTTTTTCTTACTTTGTGAATTTCTTCTTCTACGGAACTTCTCAAAGCCCTTTGTATCACTAGAATCTAATCAAACACTTTGAATACTTTTGAACTTCTTCCCCCCCCGGGTTTTTCCCATCATTCAAACTGAAAATATCTAGGTAATCTTGCATAAGGGGAAGCTCTAATTTAATTCTTGTGGAGTTCATGTGATACCAAACATTGTTAGAGAATCTCACTTGTACATGACAATTCGGAACTACTTAGTTGGAGCCGCAACACCAGCCCCCCCCCAACAAAAGTATCCCCTTATTGGCAATCAGGGAGGCACCCACACCACCTTTCCATACTAGTATATGCCAACAATATTGTGACTGGGGGATTCTCTCTCTCCCACGTAGGCACTTGCATGCTTGCTCACCATTTTCTTTATCTTTTTAAATGAAATTGAAAAGATATAGATGGGTTGATTTGATATGAAAAAATGGTTTCAGGGGCTCTTAACCCAATATGATGTGAACTTGTCCCTTTATCTCTTAGATTTATTTTATCTCTAGTTGCTTGGTTTTGCTTGGAAATTGTTTTATACACTCTTGAGAGTTTGGGTCTTTTCTCAAAGTATGTAAGAAGGGAGGGATTGCTTGAACTTTACTAAATTTGTGGGATAAGTAGTAGTGATAGCATTTAAGAAAGAGATTAGGAAATTGTATATCTTGGTACTTTTCATGTTGTGGAGCACTCCACTGTTACTTAACTTTGCATATAAATATTTGATGACTGGTCTTATTTGGGGCAATTTGTTGTGAAATTACTCGATTTCAAAGTAGAACAGAAACAGGAAGATGCTATCTTAGCTGGATTACGACTTTGTGTGTGTGTGTGTGTGTTCTGTTGCAAATATAATTTTAAAATTCTGCGTGTGATTTATACTTCGTGAAATAGTCTATCTCTATCACTTAACCATTGGGACATGCTTAATAAATAGTTATAAATAAAAATGATGTGCATATGTTATTTTTACTTGGAAAATAATTTTCCTATTTGCTACCTTTATTTTTAATGTAACTTTCGTTACAAATGAAGTAATTTCTGCTATTGATCCGAAGAAGGTGGAAATTCTGCAAAGGTATGCTCCTCCTAAGTTATTGTATCTGCGACATTATCTCTGGAAAGTAATTCATAATAGCAAAGCCCATGCAGTTTTCTGTCATAATTATGTTCTTATGACCTTCAGTCTTTTTTTTTTCTGCCATTTTTTGAGCTACTTGGATGGTTAAAATTCCAAACATAGGGGCTAGCATCTGTTATTGTCTGCGTTTGTTTAATGGGATAGTACCTTTTATCTTCTGTGTTTGTTTGATTTGTTACCGCTACTGCTAATGTAAACATGATATGAAAAGAATAGATGTTTTTGAACTTTTTATTATTTTTGTTTCTGAAACTTGAAAAATGATAACATAAAAAATGAATCAATACCAATTAATTAATTAATTAATTATTTTAGTTTTGTTTCTAGTCAAGGCTACGGCCTCATAGATCTTCCAAATTTCTGGTTGCAAGTATGAGTTAGTGGGTACATATGTAGATTACTCAAGGCTTGATTTTTGTATTACTTGCATCAACTCTGATGCTTTTCTAATAAAGTTTGTTTATTATCAAAATAAAAAAAAAATATGTAGATTACTCTTTGATGTGTCACCTTGGAAACTTTTCATGAACTTTCCTGGTCAAAATGATCATTCTTAATGATTTGGTATTTCTCAGTTCTTGTTAACTGTTTTCCTGTTAGTATGGAGTATACATATTCAGGCCCCATCATTTTCCATTTGGCACATAAAGAAAAAATATAGAGAGATTAAAGCACAAAAAAAGAATTTGAAAAGGTAAAGTACAGAAAACAGAGGAACTATGTTTCATTCTCTGTTCTGTTATCTTTTTTTCTTCTGCTCCTGTTCTATGTTTAAGTGACTTTTTTCTCATGCTATTTTGTTTAATATCCCAAACTTTATTGATGCAGATATCTCCAGTGGTTGATTGAAGATCAAGACTCTGAAGACACTCAGTTCCATACAACATATGCGCTCTTGCTTGCTAAATCAGCATTTGAAACAGAAAGTACCTCTCAAAATTCTGAAGCAGGAAATCTAGAAGAGACAAACATGTCAATGTTTCAAAGTCCCTATTAGAGAAAGATTGCACATCAACTTTAGGTGATTTCATATCAATGTTATTAGTTTGTAATAGTGGTGCCTGAGGGATGTCTTTTGTAAATCTGTAAATCTTATAAAAATATATAATTATTTTCAATTATTTTTGTTAGTAAATGTGTCGCCAAAAGTTTATTTTTACCCACTCATATTGTGTTGGTAGAAGTGTATTTTTACCAATGTCAATTTGTCATTGCCAAAAGTAAATCTTTATCGACAAACAAATCGTCGGCAAATGGCAATATTTACCGACGTAAATGTGTTGCCAAAAGTTTACTTTTGCCCACTCATATTGTGTTGGTAGAAGTGTATTTTTTGCCAATGCCAATTTGTCGTTGCCAAAAGTAAAGCTTTAGCGACAAACAAATTGTCGGCAAATGGCATCATTTACCGATGTAAATGTGTCGCCAAAAGTTTACTTTCGCCGACGCATATGTTGTTGCTAAAAGTATATTTTTTGCCCATGCAAATTTGTGTCGCGAAAAGTGACACACAATCATCATATTTGAATGACTTTTACCAACGTAAGATAAATTGCCGACGATGGATGAAGGCTTTTAGCGACGACTATGTTCGTCGCTAAAGGCATTACTTTTACCAACGCAATGATAATTTCGTCGGCAAAAACTTTTGCCAACTCACTTTTGCCTACGGGTTGCCAACGTAGCTTTGTATGCCGACAAAACTCTTTGCCAACGTATTTTCCCTTTTAGCAAACATATTTTGTTGCGTTGCGAAAAATGCAATTTCTTGTAGTGTGTAACAAAAATCACTTAAACATTATTCTTCTTGCATTTTAGCTATAGAATTACTAATCTAGTTTGTATAATCCAACTTATAAGCTAAATAATTTTCTATGGATAAAATTACTAATCTATTTAATAGTTCATTTGACATAATTGAGCAAAGGTAAAATTTAATTAACTTTATTTGAAAAGAGTAACTGCAAGTAGTATAATCAATCATGTTCTATACATAATCTATACATTTAGAAAATAACCATTCAATAATTTCAAACAATTCACCACATCGATAAGTTTTTTGATTTGTCTCGGTAAAAAAAAACTATCTATTAGTTTTAATAATTTACTACATCAACCATCTATTAGTTTTAAATCATAACTGGATTTTATTGAGATCCTTTAAATTCTAGTGAGATTTTTTTTTTATAAGCTAACATAATAATTAACAAAATTTTAAGACCTTTTTTTTAGTCAATTTTTCGGAGCCCAAAACACAACTTTGCTGACTTATGTCCAAAGCCAAACCCTGTTATAGAATTTACCCTACTTGGATATTCAAATTTTATCCAAGTGCTAATAATAATAATAACAATAATAATAATATTCTTTCAATTGTGATTTCTAGAATTTGGGAAGGGTCCCTTATCCCTTGCATGGTGCATGCATGCGGAGAATATAGGTAATTCTATTTAAACATTATTAGTTCTTTCAATACACACTATTTAATTATTAAATTTATATAATAATAATATCTTCAAATAAAATAATTATTGAAGATAATATAATGTGCATATACTTATTGTGTGAGTGATTTTCTGACCACACTACCAACTCAGTAATCAGCTGGAGAGTACTGGAAAAATAGATGACACCTGGCTGACTGGCAACAGAAAGAGAAGATTCCGACGGTGGTTCGTCCACCCGGGGGCACTCCGACGATCAAGTCAGTATATCTCTCAAAGATAATCAATAGTGCTAATCTCACTGTTCAGAATATAAATTGCGTACCTTAAACCCATCGGGGGTGTTTTTCTTTTATAGCTATCTCAATCCTAGTCCCCATAGAAGCCTAGCTCCAATGGACTTAGGAGTACTGCTCATCTTGGACTCCCAGTAGGATTGAGATAAACTCTCTAAGAGTCTTATCTTTATCCAAACTGAAGTCCTTCCTTATTCTAGGACTCTTGTCCCTTATCCACTTATCTCGGATTTCCGATATCTTTGGAGATAACATCGGCCTTGCCGAGATCACCTCGGCGTTATGACCAAGACATGTGACACGTCGGCTGACACGTCGGCGTCACCTTACCACGTGTTAGTACTCAGAAAATATATCCCCACAACTACCCCATAGGTTCTATTACCTCGGCATTCTGAGGTGATGGAACCTATATCGGTACATAGTGTTAGTACATCGACTTAAGCCGAAATCAATCATCGTAGGCCAATATGTCTTCTTAAAGACCAAGAATTCCAAGAGCTCCTTCACGCGTATGAGCTATTATACATAACAACTCAACCGTTTAGCCACGCGTCTTCTTCCTATTGGATCGTACTCCGGACGCACTTATAAGTCATTTCGCGCCTACATGCGCCGCCTGACAAATCCGCTTTTCTAGACTCATCAATTCTGTTTTGCCGCCGTTTTAAGTTTTTTAACAAAAAACTTTTTCCCTTCTTGTTTCTTCACTTTACTTCGTCTGTATTCAAAAACTTCCTCTCTCTAGTCTTTCTCTAATCCTCCATTTTTCCAAGCTCTGAAGGTCTGCCGTCACCGCTGTTTCACCTCTTCCAACGAAGTTCTTGCCAATTTGTTCCGCTGCCGTCGTTCTTCTGACTTCGGCGATCTCAAGCATCGGCTTCTTTTCTCTGGTAATTCACCATTCCTTTGGTCTAAATTCTTGTTGTGCTCCATGAAATTTTGCCTTCATCATCAGTTGCCATTGTTGTTTTACTCGAACATTTGATTCATGAATCATGCATCTGAATGTGTTTATTTCACGATTTTGCCCTTTGCCCATGTCTTGAATACTCGCACTGCCTCACAATTTTTCTGCAAGTTTGCAACTGTTCTTGACCTTGTACCCTTTCACACACTCTGTCACAGTGTTCTTGGCATTTCACCCTTGTTCTTGATTCTGAAACACATTCTTGTTTTCTATTTCTTTTCAGATTTCTGCCTCCAATCTTGCTCCCATAGAGTTAGTGTTTGGGATTTGTTTATAGACCCACAAGGTTTTGGGAAAAACTGAAACGAACTCCTTCTAGATTCATACAAACCCTTACTGTAGTACACTCTTAGGTTTTGAGCCGAGTCCTTTAAACCCTCCAAACACTTCTCCTGAAATCCGATACCTCCATTTAGGCCGACGTCATGGGTATGTAGAAACATAGGGTAAGCACCCCGGAAAAATTAGAGTATTTTAGCAGGAGTTCGAGATCCGCCGACGTCCATCTGAGGTTGGCTGGGGATGACGACTCCATCATGCCCACCACTGACTCTATGCCCTTCCTGTAGTTGCCTTCATTGAGTGCGGACTTCGGCTTCCACTTATACCCTTTTCTGTGAAATACTTCACTACTATAAACTGAACCCGATGCAGCTTGCCATCAACTCCTATCGAGTTATTAATGGCATCATAGCCTTAGCCAAACAGGAGAATGTTAGGATTACCTTAGCCGATATCCAGTATTGCTACACCATGTGTGGCCTTAAAAAAGACACGGGCTACGTTTACTACCTTAAGCCGAGGTCTACAGCGTATAAAATCGTAGCCGACCTCCCAGACTCCAACAAGGGGGCTGGAGATGATTACTTCAGTACCTCGGGAAACTAGGAGTTTGCTCCAGACGAGGACCTCCATCTCTATCCTCTTCCTCGATCAATCTTTGTGGAGGGCAATGGTAAGAGCCCAGTGTTCATACCAACTTGTTTTTAAAGTCCTCAACACTTTATTTGCTCTGATGTTTGTTTTTTCTTGCAGTTCTTCCTCAGCCACCAAAGGCTTCCGTCAGTCTTTCTTTTCCAACAAAGACTTGAGGAAACTCTTGGATCTGCCAGTCCTCAAACGGAGAGCTCCTCTGGTGCTTAATTTCATTCCCACTTACAAATCAGTACTCCCCGACGTCCCAAAAAAGAAGAAGAAGAGCCTTTCTCCACCTTCTGCCACAACTCCACAAGTTGCATCCACATCTCAGACAGACCAAGGATCAACCTTTGATCCAGCTGAGCAGCCATCAACCTCGGTTCCATACCTGATACCAATATCCCAACGAAAACGTCGGCGACGACTTGTTCTTGCTGCCGAGATGGGTCGTCAAAAAGCAGTCGCCAAGGATCTTTTGGCCGGGCATTCCAGACTCAGTTGATGCTCAACTAGCACCAACTCAACCAAAGCCGAAAAGAATAAAGAAAGCACAAACCGAAGGCAAAGGTGACTCAGGTTGAAACTGACGATACTTTGCCAATATCCAAATTGGCTGAAAGTGAGAAGACCGCCTCTGTCCCTACGAAGAGGTCTGCTGAAACACAAACCATCTGAGTCCACCAGATCAAAGAGGCCGAGGTCGTCTGCTGTAACCACCTCGGGGTCCTCAAGCACGATGCCCCTTGGGCCCCCCAAATCACTTTGGAAGATAAGCCAGTTATGGACAGTAACAGCGCCGATGACATCAATGTTGGCGTTACCCTGAGTACCGCTCTGCTGTTTCCCGGCGATCTTGACCGAAACGCCGAGTTGAGCGAGTACGAGAATTATGCTCTGATGCTTTAGCGCTCCGTTCAAGTAAGTGTCTTTGCTTGGTTGTTTTTCTTTCTTCCTTTTTTATATTTTAGAAAATTTTCTAATACTTTTGTCTTGTTCCCTTTCAGGCCATCCAGTATGCTCACTCCTTCTCAATACAATCTTTTGAGAACCGAGAGAAGCTGGCCCAGAAGAAGAGGGAGATCTCCAGTCTTCAGAAAATTAATAAAAATTTGCAGTCAAAGATGAAGACCCTGGAGGATCAGGCCGAGATCGCTATCAAGAAAATGACGATGTTGAAGAAAAGGTTGGTGCTGCTGAGGTGGTAAACAAAGTCCTTCAAGCCCAGCTAAAAGAGGCCGAGGACAAGATAGCCGAGGTCAAAAGGAGCTTCAAGACGCCCTGGCCACCAAGAGGCCGAAGTCCAAGCCGCCGACAAGAAGGGCTACAACGAAGGGGTGGCCGATGTCACGACGGATTATGAAAAGCAAGGTGAAGCAGCATGTAACAAGGGTTTCACCCTTGGTTGGATGTCTCTTCTAAAAAAGCTTGCAGTCCCCGAGGACTCGTCCCTCAGGAACGCTGACGCTATTCCTCTTCATTTCCCCCAACTCCAAGCCAATCCGCCGACGAAGACTCTGAGTCTGAGGAGGAGGTTTTGGTGAGGAAGTCAAAAGATGTTGTTGGGGCCAAGTCTCCTCCTCAAAATGAGCAAGTCCTAGACTTAACTCAAGATGAGGAGGTTGAGGAGGTTCCTAAAGATGGGACTCCCGAGAAGCATCATCCGAGGTAATCCTTAGCCGACAAGAGGCTTGACGAAACCTTCAAGAAATTGATGCTGAACTTGTGGCCGAGAAGGTTGCTGAGAAGTCTTCTCAGTAGTCCTCCAAGGTCCAAACCCAGACTGCTGCTGAAGACTCTTAATTTTGATGTTATTCTCTTTCATCTTTTGTACTTTTGCTTTTCTTCTTTTGGGAACAATTGTAAGTTTTTGGTCGACGTGCCTTTTAATGGATACAACTTCCTTCTTTCTTTCAATGTTTGCATGTTTGCCTTCTTCGTATTACTCTTGTATGATTCCATACTTAGAATATATCTTTAGTATACACCTCAATCTTTGTGCAATCTTCTCAGGATAACACACCCCGGTCATACAGACTTGGCTTAATTTTAACTTGTAAACTTTTCACAAGTTTCAACAAGTATCATCATCTCGGTTTAACTCTAACTTGTAAACTTTTCTCAAGTTTTAACAAGTGTTAAACATCATATCGGTTTAACTTCAACTTTTCTCAAGTTTCAACAAGTGTTAAACATCATATCGGTTTAACTTCAACTTGTAAACTTTTCTCAAGTTTCAACAAGTGTTAAACATCATATCGGTTTAATTTCAACTTGTAAACTTTTCTCAAGTTTCAACAAGTGTAAAACATCCTATCGGTTTAACTTCAACTTGTAAACTTTTCTCAAGTTTCAACAAGGGTTAAACATCATATCGGTTTAACTTCAACTTGTAAACTTTTCTCAAGTTTCAACAAGTGTTAAACATCATATCGGTTTAACATCAACTTGTAAACTTTTCTCAAGTTTCAACAAGTGTTAAACATCATATCGGTTTAACTTCAACTTGTAAACTTTTCTCAAGTTTCAACAAGTGTTAAACATCATATCAGCTCTCTGCCCCCTAATGTGAACTTAAGTTCCACTTGGGTTCTTATTACGCATGTATTCAAGAAATATCGGCAAGTAACTAAGAAATGTATAAGAATTCTACTGAAATTTTATTCATTATCTCAGTAAGAAACAAGGAAAACCTAATGATAAAAGAATTTCAGATTACAAGTGTTCCAAGGCTTTAGCAACTCTTTGCCCTCATTATCTTCAAGCTGATATGCCCCATTGCCCAGTTGTAACAACCCTCGTCACTGTTTACTGATTACCTACTGATTACTGTTTACTAAGACTGAACATGATTGATAATTGAATTGATTAAAGTACCGAACTGATTGACTGAGATCCAAAACTGAATCGATTGACTATAACTATTTAAATGCACAATCTATCTGTTTGACTGCCAAATTATCTGTTCTCGTCTTATGCATTAAACTGCAAATTGAAGGCCTTATCGGCGCCGAAGCCAAAATTGATTAATGTTCTGTGTTCATCATAATTAATGCGATTTTATGGCACATTTATCTGAAAACTGATTAGGTATGATTAAACTAGATTGATTTGAGCCAAATTAATAGAGTGGTCTTATTTACAATTATGCCATCTAGTGGGGCCTTTGTTTATTATTATCCTTGAGCCTTATACACCCAAACAAAACAACTCTTCAGCTATTTCTTGGCCAAAACCAACCAAAGAAGAGAATTTGAGAGAGTGAGAGAATTAAACTCAACTTGGGGAAGTAGCTTGAATCTTGAAGAATTGAAGTGTAAATTGGCATAATTGAGCTCCTAAACTTTGAATACAAGACTAAGGTAGGAAACTCATCTTCTTATTGTTGTCATTGAGCTAGTTCTTGCATGATTCATGCTTCATATAGAACTAAGTCATGTTGTAGCTCATACATGGTGAATTATACTAGAATTCATGCATGCATATTTGAATTGATGAGTTTTGAGCTGAGTTCATGGTAAATTGCACATGCATGTTCATAATTAGGCTCAAGTCCATGATTTCAACTTGTTTTTGGTATAAATGGCTCACTAGAACATCAAATTGGAGCTTTGAAATGGTTTAATTTCATGCATGTTTGCATGTTCTTCATATTCTTGAAAATGGGTTTGAATATGGTTTTAATTGACTCACCTTTGGGGCTTGAATTCATAAATTGAGCTTTGAAACTTGTTATACATTGAATTTAGATGTGTTTTTCAGAATTTGGGCCCAAGAGGTCGAGTTTTGAGTGAAAGAATGCTTGGTTTGAGCTTAGGAGACAAATCTGGAAATTCCAGAATTTGGCTTCTTCGCTCGAGCGAAGAATTCTTCGCTCGAGCGACCAACCTTTGTTCGAAGCTACGCTCGAGCGTAGAATTGGTGGCTCGAGCGTAAAATTTCAGCATCCAATATTTTTACTGTTTCGACAGACCGCTCGAGTGAAAGATTTCTCGCTCGAGCGAAGCCTTTGATTTTGGAAGCTCGCTCGAGCGAAGGAAGGCTCGCTCGAGCGAGGCCCCTATTTTCAGCAAACTTTGCAAAATGTTTTCTAAGTGTATTTTTGCATCCTCATCCCATTCTAGGCATTCTTAGGCCTAGTTTAAGGCATCTTAATGAGGATATAGACCGTAGAACACACCAAGGCGAATTAGGGATTAAGTTATGATATTTCCCAACTGTATAGCTTAGTGTGTGTTCATCCTGTATACTGTGTAGGGTTGGCTTACCGAGGGGACGCTCTAGCTTACTGTAGCCCAGAACTCCGTGAGTAACAACTGTGTAAAGATATGTTCAAAAATGATTATCTTCTGAACTGTTTACTTTATTGAATTGTTTACCTTATTGAGCTGTCTACTTTATTGAACCGTTTGCTGAACCGTTCACTGAACTGAAATGTTTACTAAATTGAACTGTTTACGAAACTACTTACTGAATTGAACTGGTTACTGAACTGTTTACCGAACTGAACTGTTTACTGAATTGATATTGTTTACTGAACTGATACTGTTTACGGAATTGAACTGTTCACTGAACTGACACTATGTACTGAATAAACGCATGTCTTATATTCTGAACTGTACTGTGGCATCCTTGGCACTTACTGGTTACTGTTACTGTGACAGAGAGATCTCTGTCGGTTCCCAAGTTTGGAACCACTACTGTTTACTGTTATGATGGCCATTCTGTATTTCTGATATGGAACAAAGTGCTGTACGGAACTAAGTGCTACACTGTGAGCCACCTCTAGAATCTACGGAACTAAGTGCTACAGTGTGAGCCACCTCTAGAGTCTGTGCGAGACACCTCTTGAATCCACAAGTACTGTACTGTTCTCTGAAATAGTACTGTTACTGTTACTGTTACTGTACTGCTACTGATGGCCATCATTTACTGTTTGGTCTGTTAAGACCCGGTCTTTTAAGACCTACTGTTTACTGTACTGTTATGCCAATGGATGTACCACATATCACTGCTTTAACTGAATGACTGTTATGACTTGAAATATGAGCCACAAACTGAATGACTGATAAACTGACTGAAATGACTGTTTCTAATACTGAAAGGACATTTATTCTTAACCCCCTTTACGCATTGTGTTATTCACTGGGCTTTAGCTCACTGCTTATATATATATATATATGTAGGTGTACAGGCACCAGACCGCAGCTAGGAGCGTCAAGCAAGCTTTAATTTTGTCAAGCCAACCACTGTGCCTCACTGCGAGGTTCCGAGCCTATCAAGCTATGGCTTAGGGGCTTAGGGGTGTTTTATTTCCCCGTTTGTCTCTGTAACTGTTTTGTTTACTGTATAGACTGATAGCACCGTACTGTACTGTTTAATAGGGATTAAGTCCCAGTTTTGACTGATTGTATATTTTGTGCATACTATTCTGTACTGAAAGTATAAATGTATGAAAAATCTTTTTGCATACAGACTGCCAGCTCATTGGACATTGTTTATTTACTATATTGGCTTCCGCCATGCCCCTGTACTCTGTATTACTGTATTACTGTCCAGCGGGCCTTTGGTAGTCTCGGATTACTGGCCGGTTACGGTGCTAAACCCATAGGGGCGGGTTTGGGTCGTGACACTAGTACCGAGATAATTCTGTAAGGTCCTTCCCAGTTTGGGCCAAGCTTGCCCTCCCTGGGATCCTTCTTGTTGCCGACGACTTTTCTCAAGACTAGGTCGCCAACTTGGAATTCCCTTGGGTTAACTTTTTTATTGTAAGCTCTGGCAAGCTGTTGCTGGTATGCTGCCAGCTGAATTGCAGCTTTCTCTCTTCTTTCTTCTAGTAAATCCAGATCTCGAGCTAAGAGTACATCATTAGTCTCGTTCTCTACTCCCTGAGTTCTGATCCCAGGGATGCCGACCTCTAGTGGAATGACAGCTTCTGTACCATAGGCCATGGCAAAGGGGGATTCCCCCGTTGATCTTCTCGGCGTAGTCCGATATGCTCAAAGCACACTTGGTAGTTCATCCACCCACTTTCCCTTGGCTGCCTGCAGCCTCTTCTTTATCCCATCCAAAATAACTTTGTTGGATGCTTCTGCTTGTCCATTGCTCTGAGGAAAACTTGGGGTTGAAAAGTAGTTCTTGATCTTGAACTTTGCACAGAAGCTTTTGATTAGCTTACTGTCAAATTGTGTTCCATTGTCGGCAACTATTGCTCGTGGAATCCCAAATCTCGTGATGATATTTTTCCAGATGAAGTTCTTTACGTCTGTGGGAGCCGAATAAATAGAAGAGTTAGAAGGGATGTATTCCAAAGGTCAGAGACTGTTCAGCTTCATGCTAATCAACTAAGATGCCGAATACATTGAGATCGCCGAATAGACGGGGAGATGTATGTGGGAATAAACAAAAGGATAATAAGTAAAAAGTGGACTCTGGACCCGAGGTCCAGAGAATGAGTATAAATACAAGAGCTTCAGATTTAGAAAGGTATGTAAGAATAACTCCACTTAACTTAGTGAACAAGCTTTCTTGACCATTGAGACTGACTTGCCCGTCGGAGTGCTAACCCCGGCACCCCTGACCGGAGTGTTAATCTTTGCAGGTGACTAGCTGAGGATCAAAAGCGTCTCCCAGGATCTGAAGAGTATTTCCAGAATCACTTCCCCACAATTGGCACCGTCTGTGGGAATACTCGAGTACATCCATGGAAGGCGTGACTCAAGATCCTCCGATAGCCACCGACGCGATCACACAGAGAGTCGACCTCACTCCGGCAAATACGCTCGAGAAGGAAATCATCGCTGCATGGCGTGCCTTGAATGTCAATTCACCAATGGCTTCAGCACAGGAGACGATGCTCGCCATCATGGAACGAGCCAAACAGACCAAACGCAGTTTAGACAACATCATCGCTGAGAACGAGCACCTTCGCCGCGATCTGGCCTTGGAAATAACAACGTCCAAACAAACAACGCGCCAGGTTCCTGAGCGACCCCCAAGGGCAGGTGATCTATGGTCTCGGGCCCGACAGCAAAACACCAACGCTCGTTGTGCTTCAGCCGATTACTTTGAGGAGTTGACAAAAGACGAACGTCTCCAGCAGAGTGTTCCGCATGATAACATCCATATGATATACAGCCTGCCGAAAGCCCCGGCCGTACATGCAATCCAGTCCCTCCCAGGCGCCCCCTGCAGCAACTCACGCCAGCAAAGCAACCCCGAGAATCGCCAAGCATCACCTTCGACGACTCTGATTTGGATCGGCCGTAACACTCCCTCACATCGATCCATTGGTTGTCGCGCTACGCGTAAACCGGTTCACCGTCGAACGCATTCTTATAGACCATGGCAGCACTTCGGAGGTTATCTATTATAAAACCTTCATCAAACTCGGGTTCAACGAATCCGGACCTGACTCCGCCCCCTATCCATTGTTCGGCTTCAATGCCAATCCCGAATACCCACTGGGAAAGATCAGCCTGCCCGTTCGGGTGGGTTCCAGAACGGTGGATGTAGAATTCCTGGTCGTCTGGTTGCCATCGCCGTACAATCTCATCATGGGGCGATCGTGGTTGCATACCTTGCAGGCCGTCCCAAGCACCTACCATCAATTGTTACGTTTCCCAACGGAACACGGCATTGAGCAGATCCGGGGCTCCTAAAAATCGGCACAGGCATGTTACCTCCTGGCCGCCAAAATGCCAAAGGAATTGCAGGTAAACTCCATTGAGGTACCCAATCGGGAAATCCTGGATGACGTCGGGCGGCAGCCAAGCGAAAAGGCCACAGAAGGTTTAGACCGAGTTGACATCGATGGAAGCCCGGAAAAGTTCTTCATGATCGGCACCTCTTTAAATCAAGCCGATAGACAGCAACTGATCTCCTTTCTACTCGCCAACCTCGACGTCTTTGCGTGGTCTCCGTACGAGATGACGGGTGTAGACCCATCAGTTTCACAACACCACCTGAACGTCGACCCCACATGTAAGCCGATCATTCAGAAAGGCCGTCGGTCTGCCGCAGAGCACACTGCTGCCGTTATAGAAGAAGTCGATAGACTGCTTGACGCCGGGGCAATTAGAGAAGTCACCTACCCCACGTGGCTCTCCAACACAGTGGTTGTGAAGAAGAAAAATGGAACTTGGCGAGTGTGCGTTGACTTCACGGATCTGAACAAAGCTTCCCCAAGGACTGCTTTCCCTTACCCAGAATCGACCAACTCGTCGATACAACGGCGCACCACCAACGCATGAGTTTCCTCAATGCTTACAGAGGCTACCATCAAATCGCCCTGCATCCAGATGACCAGGACAAAACTGCATTCCTCACCCCAAGAGGAACCTACTGCTACAAAGTTATGCCTTTTGGGTGAATGACATCTAAGGGCCGAATAAGTCTCCGGATTCGGAGCGCCCTTTGTGTGAATGACATCTAAGGGCCGAATAAGTCTCCGGATTCGGAGCGCCCTTCATAGATACCATGATTGGCCGAATAAGTCTCCGGATTCGGAGCGCCCTTCGTGGGGATCATGATTTAACTGACCAACTATATGGTTCCTAATTGGAGCCGATCGACGCATATTCGAACGTTTACATCACGCCATACAAAAGCTGACAATAAATTGAGATAAGGCGTTTAATTACGCGCAAAACATTTCAAAAGCTGCTAATAAAGAAATTCTATTTATTCAAAAGCCGCCAAACATTTCAAGCATTTGATAAAGTAATTCTATTTATTCACAACTAAGTCTGTTTCAACATTATGGCCCAGTAAGTCGGCGTCTTCGTCGTCGCTTCTCTCAATTTCGAACTCGGGATACGGCAGGTAATGCCGATGATATAGGGGCGAAGCCGAATTTATGCCCACTTGCCCAAGAGCTTCCACGGTTTGAAGGGCCTTGATCCAGCCATGCTTGAAACCACGATTTTCGCATCGGCAGACTCCCTCAGCTAGGTCTGGTCTTCTTGATCCCGGCCTTCAAGCCGTCCTGATATCCTCTTTCATAACCCGAGGCCTCTCGCTTCGCTCTCTCCCCCACGCTTTTCGCTTGACCGGCCACCACCGACTCGGCCGCTCGAACACTCTTCAGCTCCCGAAGCTCATTCTTAGCCTTTTTCGCGCGAGCCTCCAGACTACGATTCCTTTCGTTGTTTTTCTCACTCTCACGTCGGGCTTCGCGCAGACGCATCCTGACTTCATAAGCGCTATACAGTCCCTTGACAGCCCCATGTATGCCATCCCGAAATACTTCGAAATCTCGACGTTCGACCATCGACTGTTGGACCTCCGGCGGAAAAATCTGCCGAGCAAACTTGACTGCCACATCTGGGTCTTTAATTATAGAATCCGCCTCTGTCATTGGTCTATTCTTCACGAGAACCGCAAAACTCGACGGTCGTGGCGCCGCGTCAGGCTCAACTTGCAGTCGTGGGGCACGGGGAATCTCCCCGTTGTCCGTCCTTTCGGGGTGATCTGCTTCGACGACTAGGGGGCGCTGTTTTTCCCGATCCATGGATGCTCTTTTTCCCGTGTGAATAGGCTCGCTTCTGCGTTTCATTTTGACCTCTAAACCCAGCCAATGTTTGGATCAAGCCTGAATGGAAGTGAGTCGAGTTGTTGGCATGAACTCGCCCATTTATTCTGTGGTACATGCAGCTCCCCCGAGGAAACGTCAGAGAGACTGAGCGCCAAACGTCGGGTGCCCCTCAGCCAGCCCACGACTCAGAGCCATCGGCTCATTCGGTTCCTCAGGCTCGCGCCCTGACTAAGGCAAGGGCAGATTCATTAATCTAGTCGACTATATTTCAAGCGCTATTGCCGGTTAACCTAAGATCGTTGGGGCAAGGGCAGATTCATTAATCTAGCCGGCTATGTTTTCAGGCGATATCGCCGAGTAATTTATGCCTCCGCCAGCTCACGACTCAGAGCCATCGGCTCATTCGGTTCCTCAGGCTGCGCCCTGACTAAGGCAAGGGCATATTCATTAATCTAGTCGGCTATATTTCAAGCGCTATTGCCGGTTAACCTAAGATCGTTGGGGCAAGGGCAGATTCATTAATCTAGTCGGCTATATTTCAAGCGCTATTGCCGGTTAACCTAAGATCGCTGGGGCAAGGGCAGATTCATTAATCTAGCCGGCTATGTTTTCAAGCGATATCGCCGAGTAATTTATGCCTCAGCCAGCCCACGACTCAGAGCCATCGGCTCATTCGGTTCCTCAGGCTCGCGCCCTGACTAAGGCAAGGGCAGATTCATTAATCTAGTCGCTATATTTCAAGCGCTATTGTCGGTTAACCTAAGATCGCTGGGGTAAGGGCAGATTCATTAATCTAGCCGCTATGTTTTCAAGCGATATCGCCGAGTAATTTATGCCTCAGCCAGCCCACGACTCAGAGCCATCGGCTCATTCGGTTCCTCAGGCTCGCGCCCTGACTAAGGCAAAGGGCAGATTCATTAATCTAGTCGGCTATATTTCAAGCGCTATTGCCGGTTAACCTAAGATCGCTGGGGCAAGGGGCAGATTCATTAATCTAGCCGGCTATATTTTCAACCGATATCGCCGAGTAATTTATGCCTCAGCCAGCCCACGATTCAGAGCTATCGCTCATTCGGCTTCGCGGGCTCGTGCCTTGCTTAAGGCAAGGGCAGATTCCTTATCCGATCGTCCGGGCTTAAATTAAGTAATCATTCTTCACCAGCAAAATTGAGCACAACTCATGACATTTTATATATGCAAAATAAATGAGTTACAAGCCCGACAAAAATGTCTGACAAAACAATTGTAACAATACATCTGTGAAATCCTAATACATCTGTGAAATCCTAATACATTGTGAAATCCTAACAGTCAAATGCCCAGCTCAGCCTTCGGAATCAGTCTCCAACGGCTCGACATCCACTTGCTCATACGGCACTGGCATAGTCAGTGAAACTCCAGCTGCAGCAAGGGTTTTGCGCCAGCCATGTTTGAACCCCCTGTTTTCGAACCGAGGGACCTTGGTCCACATATTCGGCGAGCCTAGCATCTTTCCCGGCTTCGAATACTTTGGAAGCAGCCGCCTTCATTTCAGCCAACTCAGCCTCCAGCTGGCAACCGCCTTCTGGGACAATCTCAGTGCCGCTTCGCTCGCGTCCGCCTTCTTCTCGGCGTCTGCTCGGATTGATCTGTAATGCGGGCCTTCTCTACCTCGGCCTCGGCCCGAGAAGCTTCCTTGTTCGCTCTCAAAACTGCATCCTCGGCCCTCTTCCTCTGGCCCTCCACTTGCTTTCGTAAGCGGCCAATCTGTTTCACGGCGTCGAGACGCCGACGTCCCATATCGGCTATCCTTCCGACGGTCTGCAAAGGAAGAACCCAAAAACATAACCTCAACAGTTACTCAGATAAAGTGAAGAAAAGTCAGAATACGTACCAGAAGTGCTGATTGCGCGTCTAGTGCTGTCGCATTCAGATCTGGTTCAACCTGGAAAGCCTCCATATCAGACGGCAACGACACGGACGTAGCCACACCGAATGCGACTTCTGGATCTTTAAGCGCCGAAGCGTTAGAGGGAACTGGCATATCCTTTACCATTGGACGAATGACAAAAGGAACAACCTCATTAGATCCCTCCAATCGAGGACGCTTACCACCTTGTTTGTCTGAACCGGCCTTGAGGTCAGCAGAGCATTTCTCTGTCTTTTCCCCAACTTTTTGGCCGACTTCCCCGGCCAATGAAGATTCGGCATTCTGACCTTTTTCCTTCTCCTCTACAACCCCCAAGGACTCTGATTCGGCAACAGGGAGGGGGAGTCGAGATTCAGTGGCGGGCGGTATTTCAGACGAAAGGCCCTCCGCTCTTCGCCGTGCGGCTAACCTCTCCGCATTCGCCTTTTTGGCAAGCTTTGTCAGACTCAATCCGGCCATACCTGTGGAGTCTATGACGGGAAGATCCTCTAAGCGTTGAAGAACGTCGGCAGAAGGAAAATCCCCTGGTCCCGATGTAAACGGAGGATCGGCAGAATCCAATACCTCCTCAGAGTGGGTCTCGGATTGATCTGATTCGGCAATATCAGCTACCTCATTTCGGTCCGAATCGGACCCTTCAAAGCCTACCTGCCTCAAGTTTTTGAAGTCGGACAGAATAAGAGCGGTAAGGGAATCTTCGCCCTTCGGAATCGGTATGTTTTCCGCCGCCGAGAAGGTTGTGTATGTCGGCTCGTAACAAAGTAGAATGTGAGCCGCCCTCCCCTATTTCTGAAGGCTTCAA
Organism: Camellia granthamiana; assembly: GCA_036172215.1. NCBI lineage: Eukaryota > Viridiplantae > Streptophyta > Magnoliopsida > Ericales > Theaceae > Camellia > Camellia granthamiana. The sequence continues at coordinate 63,081,445 of CM069905.1, forward strand.
CGGTCGAAATACCTGAGAGCAACCCTAATATCTGAAAGAACGGCGTCGTGGGTTGAAGATAGTACTTTTTTCAAACCCCTCCCTGCACAAGACGAAGCCGCAAGATTTCAATGGAATAGGTTTCACAATAAAAATGAACACATAACAAAAACAAGGAAATACTCGGCGACCTGGCTGGCCCCTCCGTCTGGGAATACGGTCAACACGATCCTCCCCTTCGCCAAATTCCCAGTTACCCTGGACAACGACCATAACATCATCAACTCTTTTCCCAGAGCTGGAAAGCATAGTGATTAGTTGATGATCGGTGTCCTTAGCTCTAAGGAAATAACGACCATGCCGACTGGAAGACTTAGCCAAGGCATAGCAGTGCCGGATAGCCGGAATGCCAAGGTTAATTCCAAGACGAAGATTCAACGCTACAATCCCCATTATAATTCTAAAGAAATTCACGTTAGGTTGAGAAGGCATTAAATCCCAATGGCAAAGCACAGCCCTTAGGAATGGGTGTAGAGGGAAGCGGACTCCACCCTCTGTGATTGACAAGAGAGGAAAGACGATCGTGGTTTCGTCCTCCCTCTCCATGTCAAGGGTGCCGTCTGCCAAAAGTGACAGACGGACGTCATCAGGAATAGAGAAATGGCGTCTAAAACCAGCAATTCGATCTGATGAGAGGAGGTCTTTCAAATGTTTCGCCATACCCTACAGTTGACACAGATGTGCCAAAGAATAAATTGGGAATAGTTCTTGAAGAAAAGAAGTGGATAACTTACAGAGGATGAAGAAGATATTGGAGGAGATAAAATTGCAAGAACGATCCAAAAGGCAACCCATCGACCAGTATCACGGAATGCGAATCCGAAGGGATGCCAATCTTTAAAATCGCAATGAATAGGTATGTACGAAGAGGCGGGAAGTCGGTACAACAACCAAAAGGGCGCGTAGTTAGACGTGTGCTTCGTAGGCCCAACCACCAAAATTTTGGTTTTGAGTATTCAAAATTCGGAACCAAGCACTCCAGCCAACATACGTTGGGAAAATGCTTGGGGGGCAATTGTGGGAGCTGAATAAATAGAAGAATTAGAAGGGATGTATTCCAGAAGTCAGAGACTGTTCGGCTCCGTGCTAATCAACTAAGATGCCGAATACATTGAGATCGCCGAATAGACGGGGAGATGTATGTGGGAATAAACAAAAGGATAATAAGTAAAAAGTGGGCTCTGGACCCGAGGTCCAGAGAATGAGTATAAATACAAGAGCTTCAGATTTAGAAAGGTATGTAAGAATAACTCCACTTAACTTAGTGAACAAGCTTTCTTGACCATTGAAACTGACTTGCCCGTCGGAGTGCTAACCCCGGCACCCCCGACCGGAGTGTTAATCTTTGCAGGTGACTAGCTGAGGATCAAGAGCGTCTCCCAGGATCTGAAGAGTATTTCCAGAATCACTTCCCCACAACGTCCACATCTCGGATCTTGGCTAAGGGCTCAGCTTCTATCCACTTGGTGAAGTAATCTGTTGCTACCAGTAGGTACTTCCTTTGCCCAGTTGCTTGGGGCAGTTGTCCGACAAGATCCTTTCCCCATTGGGCAAACGGCCAAGGACTGGATACTGGGTTCAGGTCTGCTGCTGGTTGGTGTATTAGAGGTGCAAACCTTTGACATTTTTCACACTTCTTCACATAGGCTTCTGCATCTTTCTGCATGTAGGGCCACCAATACCCCTGGGTAATGGCCCTATGGGTAAGTGATCTGCCCCCATCGTAGCTTCCACAAATTCCTTCATGAATTTCATATAAAAAATCTTCAACTTGCAAAGGATGTACACACCTCAAAAGGGGTCCAATGAAGGATCTTCTGTAGAGATGTCCTTCCGCTGTCAGAATGAATCTTGCTGACTTCAATCTGATCTTGTGTACCTCCTTGTGGTCATCTGGCAGCTTTCCTTCTTTCAAGAATGTAACAATTGCATCTATCTAGCTTGGTCCCATGTCCATACACATTGCTTCACGCTCTGTGGTCAGTGGTTCGATGCTCGGGCCCGACAAGTAGTCGACCATTATTGTCCTTGCTTTTCCAGGTTGTATCGCACTAGCTAGGTTGGCCAATGTATCGGCGTGATCGTTATCATCTCGGCATACCTGAAGTAGTCGGCAATTCTGAAACAAGGCTGACAACCTGATGACCTCTTTTGCGTAGGCCGACATCCTTTCATCTCGGGCTGCAAACTCGCCTGTTGTTTGGTTAACTATGAGTTGTGAGTCACAAAAGACTATTACCTCATATGCCTGTACTGCTGCTGCCAGTTTTAGTCCTGCAATGAGTACTTCGTACTCTGCTTCATTGTTTGAGGCCTTGAACCCCAAACGAATCGATTGTTCTATTATCTGCCCATCTGCAGATATCAAAACTACTCCTGCCCCTGCTCCCTGTCGGTTTGAACTCCCATCAACGAACAGTCGAAAGGAGTCGCCGATGTAAATGCTGCATGGTCTGAGTTTTTCCTCTTTCCTTTGTTCTTTCGCCTTTGGCTGGGCTTCTTCTTGCCTGTTTGGACATCGTTCACCTCGGCTCAACGGAGCCCGATGTTCGATGGATTCCGGTGTGAACTCTGCCACGAAGTCGGCCAGAACTTGGCCTTTGATTGCTGTTCTGGGTCTGTACTCCAGGTCATACCGGCCTAGGGCGACTGGCCATCTGGCTATTCTTCCTGTCAAGTCTCCTTGTTGCAGTAAGGACTTCAAGGGGTGTTCAGTTAGTACCACAATTTTATGGGCTTGGAAGTAATGGTTCAGCTTCTTTGAAGCCATTACTAAGGCCAGTGCCAATTTCTCTAAGGGTAGATACCTTGTTTCTGCATCGACCAGGGTTTTGCTTACATAGTAAACAGCCCTTTGCTCCCCTTTTTCTTCTCGGACTACCACTGCGCTTATCGCATGTTCTGAAACTGCTAAGTATAAAAATAGCTCCTCTCTAGGTTTTGGATTTGAAAGAACTGGGGCTGTGGTCAGATACTTCTTTAGGTCGGCCAAGGCGGCTTCGCATTCTTCAGTCCACAGGAAGTCTGTGGCTTTCTTTACTAAGTTAAAGAAAGGTCTGCACTTGTTTGAGCTTCTGCTGATGAACTTATTCAGGGCTGCGGCCCTTCTGGTTAACATTTGTACCTGTTTTGCCGACGTCGGGCTCTTCAACTCTAGGATGGCTTTAATCTGATCTGGGTTGGCCTCAATGCCCCTTCTGGTCACCAGATATCCCAAAAACTTACCAGATCCCACCCCAAATGGAGCCGATATGTTTTTAGGATGTCAAAGACTGCTTTTAGGTCGGCTAGATGACCTTCAAGTGCCTTGGTCTTTACGACCATGTCATCAATGTAAACTTCCACCGTTCGGCCAATCAGGTGCTTGAACATCTTGGTTACCAATCTTTGGTAAGTGGCTCCTGCGTTTTTCAACCTGAAGGGCATCACTCTGTAGCAGTATAGCCCTTTGGGAGTGATAAATGCAGTTTTCTCTTAATCCGCAGGGTCCATAGCTATCTGGTGATACCCCTGTAGGCATCCAGGAAGCTCATCCTTCCATGCCCCGAAGTGGCATCCACTAGCTGGTCAATCTTGGGTAGAGGGAAGCTGTCTTTGGGACAGGCTTTGTTTAAACTGGTAAAGTCTACGCAGACCCTCCATTTACTGTTCTTCTTCTTCACCACTACTGTGTTTGATAGCCATATCGGGTAATTTACCTCTCGGATGGCCCTAGCCTCGAGAAGTCTGTCTACTTCCTCTTCCACTGCTTCGACGTGTACTAACGTCGGTCTTATTACTTATTGGATTACAAGTTTGGCCGACCTGTCAACGTTCAGCTTATGGCAAGTGACCTCGGGGTCAATGCCTGGCATTTCGTAAGGCGTCCACGCGAACACCTCAATGTTTGCTCTCAAAAAAGCTTCCAACTCTTTTTCCTCCTCCTTGGCTAAACCCGAGCCGAGAAGAAAGAAGCGTTCTTCATCCCCCTCCTGGACGAGGATTTTCTTCAGTGCTTCTTTACTCTTCTTGGCTGGCTCCTTGCCGACATCTTTTAGGACCTCCACGTCCTCGTCTTCGATCTCTGCCTTCTCCGGTTCTCGAATGCTGCAGGTGGATTTCATTGCTGCCATGGAGCAATTTTTTGCCTACAGCTGATCTCCTCTGACCTCTTCAATCCCATGCTCTGTTGGGAACCGCAATAGTTGATGCAGTGTTGAGGGAACAACCCCCATTGCATGCAACCATGGCCTTCCCAAGATGATGTTGTAAGGGGAGGGTGTGTCGATTACGGTGAACTCTGTTGTTATCTTCCTGGTGCTTGCCTGCACCTCTAAGCTGGTTGTTCCCAGTGGCCATGTCGGCGTTCCATTGAACCCGATCATTGGGCTATCGGACTGCTCCATATCGTCGGGGTGAAAGCCGAGCTCCTTGTAACATCGAACATACATGATGTTGCAAGAGCTGCCTTGGTTAATCAGGATGCGTTTTACTTGGCACTCCCCAACCTGGAGGGATACTACCAAGGCGTCATTATGCAGATGCTGCACCATCTCAAGGTCAGCTTCTGAAAGGACACTACTGGTCCTTGGCACTTCTCTGCCCGATGTCTCTTCTCCTCGACTTGGTAGACATGTTGCAGGTGCTTCACCTTCTGGGTCTCCCCCTAATTTCGTTTTCGTTGACCTTCGAGTGAATCACATTAACTACCCGAGGTCCTCCTGCCTGAGGTTGCTGTGCTGGAGGAGGTGGAGCTGCTGGCGCCTGAGGCAATCTTGCATGTTCTTCCCTTGTCCTGGTCTCATCAACAAGGTCTCTCAGATGGCCTTGTCTCACCAGGTCTTCCAAGTGTGTTTTCAGGGCTCTATAGCCCTGAGTCATATGCCCATCTTCATTGTGGTAAGCACAACGCCTACCCAGGTTTCTTCCATAAATTCTCCTGGTGCCCTTGCTGGTGCTCTGAAATAGGGTTGATTCTGAATTTGTTCCAGGACTTTGTGAATTGGGATTCAGAACACAGTAGTCACTGTCTGTGCAGCCCTCAGTTCTGTTTCTTGCTTGCTCGATCCATTGTTACCTCGGCCTCGCTTCGGCGAGCCGTTTCCTTGGTCTCCGATATGTCTTCCTCGGCTCTAGCATACTTCTCGATTCTCGCCATGAGCTCTTCTATGCTTTTTGGCAATGTCTTTGCCAAAGACTTCCGTAGTGGGTAGTTGTCTTTTAGGCCATTCTTGAAAGACACGACCGCCACTTCTTGATTACACTCGAGTATTCGGTTGAACACCTCATAGTATCTTTTTGCATAGGCCCTAAGGCCTTCATCCTTGCTGATCTTCAGAGCCATCAATGCATCCACCCTTAATGGCTGCAGGTTGTTTGTCACGAACCTGGCCACAAACATCTTGGCCAGGCCTTTCCAAGTCTTCACGCTTCCCTTTGGTAATTTGTGGAACCAATCTGATGCAATCTCCCCGAAGGATGAGGGGAACACTTTACAGAGCAATGGCTCGTTCCCACTATACAATGCCATTGAGTTCAAATATAATCCAACGTGGAAGTTGGGGTCTGACTTACCATCGTATATTTGGAACCTCGGCATACTGAATCTCTTCGGCGGCTCAAACTTGTCTAACTCTACCGAGAATGGTGTCCTTGGCTTATCTAGGGAGGTTACCTCGGTGTAGGCATTCTGTTGCTTCCTCTTGAGGTAATCTCCTAAGTCCTCCTTTGTCCACCCAGGAGCTCGGCTATCTCCTACTTTCAGTCTTTTTGGTGCACTACTTTCAGCTTCGTAGTGAGTCCTTTTTGACCCCTCTCCATGAGTTGTGTCGAAGCACAGCGCCTACCCCTGAACATGCCGATGTCCTTTGAGGTCTGCCTCCTTTGTTCGATGCGTCCTCTGTGATTCTTCTCTTCTTGACTTTCTTCGTCCGACTTCCCTAGAAGGTCGGTGAGAGTATCTTTCACTCCCGTTGTGCTGAGGGGCTACGGGGATTGTTTTTTACCCTCCCTTCTGGGCATTGGCCGCTGGAATCGGCGTGTCCTGTAGCGAGAACGGTGGCTGCATGACGTTATTTTGCATCATTAAATTGACGACCGACTGCAGGTCTGCCAATTTGTTTGCTATCTCTTTTACCTCTTCGTCTCTCCGCAGGCACCTATCCTTCCATACCTGGAGGTCGTCCTCATTGTAGCAGCCACTTCAATCTGGTTTCTTTGGTACGTCGCCAGTCTGGCTGACGTCTTTCACTCTGTGATTCTGGTCATGAGTTTCTGCGTTGCATTCGTCTCCTGCGATATCAAGGTCAATAGGTCTCCCACTCCCAGCAGGAGTGTCATCCCCAATCTTTTCCTTCTGTCCGTTACTGGCCATCTATTCTTCTTTCTTTCCCACAAACGGCGCCAAATTGTGTGAGTGATTTTCTGACCACACTGCCAACTCAGTAATCAGCTGGAGAGTACTGGCAGAATAGATGACACCTGGCTGACCTGCAACAGAAAGAGAAGATTCCGGCGGTGGTTCGTCCACCCGGGGGCACTCCGACGATCAAGTCAGTATATCTCTCAAAGATAATCAATAGTGCTAATCTCACTGTTCAGAATATAAATTGCGTACCTTAGACCCATCGGGGGTGCCTTTCTTTTATAGCTATCTCAATCCTAGTCCCCATAGAAGCCTAGCTCCAATGGACTTAGGATTACTGCTCATCTTGGACTCCCAGTAGGATTGGGATAAACTCTCTAAGAGTCTTATCTTTATCCAAACTGAAGTCCTTCCTTATTCTAGGACTCTTGTCCCTTATCCGCTTATCTCGGATTTTGATATCTTCGGAGATAACATCGGCCTTGCCGAGATCACCTCGGCTTTATGACCAAGACACGTGGCACTTCGGCTGACACATCGGCGTCACCTTGCCACGGATTTTGATATCTTCGGAGATAACAATTCACATATGAAAAGATAAATTTCTCTATATATACTATCACGTTAATCAAATCTCTTTTCTATTATTTTTCAAACTCAAAATATTATTATTTTGGAAGATTTAGAGTTTTAAATTATTGAAATCAATTGATTTTAAAAATTTACTTACTATGGATGACATTTATTTGTAACAAAACAACAATGACAATGTCAGTTTATTTTGTATGATTTATTTTGTTATTTGGAACAAAAGACCGATGTTTATTTTTACAACAATGGCTTATTCGTTCCGTACGCACATAGAGTTGAACATTTACAAAATGTTCAATTATTTATATTTGAATAGAATCCTTTTGTTCATATTATTGTAGTCGAACAAGTAATAAACGTTCATACATACAAAATTAAATATTTTGGTTTTAGTTCGAATATAAATTTGTTAACATATTAAGTTTTGTCAACATTATATTTATGAACAATACTAAAACTGGTGTTTTACTTAATTTTTTTGCAGAATACAAGACCAATTGCTTCGTCGCTGTAAAATTTTAGTTCACCGTTTAGTTTTCGTTGTTTACTCTCACATAACTTCCATAGATTCAACACAAATCGAGGACTACCGTGAATTGTATTTTGTGTTGGATTGTAGTGGTCAAATAACCCTCAATATTTTATTTATTAATGACAATTTGTTCATATATAATGTATTAATTTATTATTATATTTGACTAAGATTTTATTGTATAATTTTTTTATTTTATTTACAAAAAAAGATAATGAGTGTGATTCACCAAGTTGACTAAGTAGTTTGATTTGATCAAACTACTATTAAGTGCTTTCCTAGTTAGTATGAGATATGTATGTGGATGGGAGTAGTGTGGTTAGTATCTCCTAATAACAAGGAATTGTTATAATATGGATAAATGGTTGAAGATTTGGGTGAGTGAAACAACCCCCACAATCTGATTTATAAGGAATCTGTTTTCTAATGTGTATATAGATATGGGTGTATGAAACAACCTCCATAATCTGATTTTTAGGAAGACGGTTTCTAAGGTATACTTATATATATTAGTGGTTGGGTACATGCTTTGCACATGACATATGATTTTTTATTAACTGTTAATACTGTAATTATTCGTGTCTCTTAAATTGATATATGATATGTATACAAAGTATGGAGACTTGTATGGATAAATTAATCTGTATCTAAAATACAACTAAGGCCTCGTTTGGGAACAAGCTATTTTGGTAACTTTTTTGCTTTTTGACTAAAATATGAGTTAAAAAACTAGTATGTTTGGAATAACTTTTTGATTTTTTACGAAAAGATGTACAAAAAGTAAAGAGAAAGATGAATCTTTGGCTTTTTGGTGCATGTTATAGGCTTTTTGATTTTTTTAATAACTTTTTGGCTTTTAGGCTAAAACTGTTGTATGCCAAACGAGGCTAAGCAATAAATGAATACATACTCGGTTGAAGAACTTAAATGATAATTGATAAATTTTATAAATATAAACATTAATTTATAACTAAATTATTGAGATCACAATCTTATATTAAACAATAAACAATAAGTGTGTTCTTTAAATATATAGTATTATACAAAAAAAATTCTATCAACTTCTCACTTCAATTTTCCATAATTCGTACTTGTATTACAATTAAAGGTATGCAATTAATTGCACAATTGTACAATTTTATTTAATAGTTCATCTCATAATACAAATTCATTGAACCCACTATTACATATTATTTGCATACTATTGGTGTAAGAATGCATTAATATCAATATGTAATATATTTTTATACATAAAAAATTGTTGAGTCTCATTTTATGTACCACAAATATCTTGCATAATAAAAAATACAACATTAGTCATTAGTATATTTTCATTTATATAGAAAATGTGGAAATTTTTTTTAAAGAAAATTGAATGATATTGTAACTTAATATTTCGATCGATATATGAATTTCATAATTATTTTCATGATATTTATAAATCCATGCTTATAAGTATCTGCAGGGTCACTTTTATAAAACCGTCAAGTTAAATAATTTATTATGACATCTATAAGTAATCAACATATAACAAAAATTGATCAAAACTCTTTATTTGATGTACTTACTTTCTGTATTATTGAGTTGTTGCGATAATAGTTAATGTTTGGGCAATAAATTTTTTTTTAATTTGTCTAAAATGAGTACATGAGGTACATTGTTTTTCTTTAATTTCACAACAGATACGACAACAACAATGATTCGGACTCCCATTTTTTGAAGACCCCCACAACCCCCTTTGGATCTCCACCATTGGTCGCGTGGGCCCCACACATACATGAGTGGGTCCTATTCATACATTAATGGCCATTGGTAGCGTAGGCCCCACACATACATGAGTGGATCCTATTCATACATTAATGGTAGAGATCCAAAGGGGGTTGTAGGGGTCTTCAAAAAGTGGGGGTTGCATTTTGCATAGGACAATTCCTACTTTAACTCCTCTAGCTTTGTTTGGAAAGGATGTTACAATAGCTCTTCTGTAGTTTTCGTTTTACTATCTTCTTATTTTTCTTCTTACTCACCATTATAACTCATTGTAATAAAAATATTTTGATGAGTAAGAGTTTGAGGTGATATCATCATATTATTATGAATTTTAAAATTTATTTTCTCTTAATAATGTGATTTTTTCTATGAGGAGGAACAAAGTATAATTATTGTCGTGATTGAGATGTTTTGCAATGTTTTGGTTTGTTATTGAAAATATTTATTGTGGATACTTATTTGCATGACATGTATATATATACATATATATGTATGTATTGAATGTAAGTTGATAGGAGAACAATACATAATTCCATAATTTTTTCCTAACAAAAATAACTATATTACTAAAATGATACATGTTAGAAAATTAAATTATTCGATGATAATATAGCATTACAGATTGACAATGTATAAATACAGTAACATATATAGATATCACAAAAGTAATATGTGAAATCTTTTGTAATAATATAATACATGCATAGTTCTAAATATGTCAATGTCTTCTACTTGAGGAGACAACAACCTGTAAACAAAAACCCTCAATCGGACTAAACCCAAATCCTCAATCAAATCCAAATCCATCTCCCAGTGGCATCGATCTTGTAAAGTGTTGCAGGGAGAAGCATCGAATCGAACCCAAACCCATCTCCCAGTGGCACCGCTTTCAAGCTTATTCTTTGAAGGTTTGTTGTCATGCTCTATTTTCTTCTTGTCGTTGTTTTGTTTATATATATATATATATTTTTTATTTTTTATTTTTTTTCTTTTTTCTGTTTCGTAGTTGCTATTTAAGCCATTGTTCTGCATTTTGTGGTTATATTATGGTATGAGATGAGAGATATATTAATATATATATATTTATGATTGTTCAAATATGGGATTTTTATTGATAAGTCCAATTTAGAAGTGTTTTAACCCAAGAAGTCCATGAATGAATTTTTTAACCCATTTAGTCCCATGTATGTATAGTTTTATTCCATAAAGTCCATTTTCTTGATTTACACTATTTTCTTAGACACTTATGCCCTTATATTCAATTTTGATACCCTTATAAATATTTTTTGAAGGATTAGCAATTTAATGATGTGAAAATTTATATTTTAAAATTCATATTGGTAGAAATATAAAATTGGCCCGTGGGCGGCCTGAAACCTGCCGACGAGCCGGGGCGGGCCCGGCCCGTTGCAATGTGAATATTCACATTGACATGTTAACATTCACATTAATACGAGTGTAAAATTGGCCCGCGTCCCGTGGTGGGGCGAAACCCGCCCGCGGCCCATGGGCGGCCCGGGGCGGGCCCGGTCCGGCCCGTTGACAATGTGAATATTCACATTGACATGTTAATATTCACATTGATAAGAGTATAAAATTAGTCCGCGACCCATAGGCGGCCAAAAGCCCGCCAGCGGCCCGGGGCGGGCCCGGCCCGGCCCGTTGACAATGTGAATATTCACATTGACATGTTAACATTCACATTGATAGGAGTGTAAAATTAGCACGCGTCTCGTGGCTACCCGAAACCCGCCCACGGCCCGGGGCGGTCCCGGCCCGGCCTATTGACAATGTGAATATTCACATTGACATGTTAACATTTACATTGATAAGAGTATAAAATTGGCCAGCAGCTTAGGGCGGGCCCGACCCGGCCCGGCCCGGCCCGTTGACAATGTGAATATTCACATTGAAATGTTAACATTCACATTAATACGAGTGTAAAATTGGCCCCCGTCCCGTGGTGGCGCGAAACCCGCCCGCGGCCCATGGGCAGCCCGGTCCGACCCGTTGACAATGTGAATATTCACATTGACATGTTAACATTCACATTGATAAGAGTATAAAATTAGTCCGCGACCCATGGGCGGCCAAAAAGCCCACCAGCGGCCCGGGGCGGGCCCGGCCCGGCCGTTGACAATGTGAATATTCACATTGACATGTTAACATTCACATTGATAGGAGTGTAAAATTATCACGCGTCTCGTGGCTACCCGAAACCCGCCCATGGCCCGTGGGCGGCCCGGGGCGGTCCCGGCCCGGCCTGTTAACAATGTGAATATTCACATTAACATGTTAACATTCACATTGATAAGAGTATAAAATTGGCCAGCAGCCCAGGGCGGGCCCGACCCGGCCCGGCCCGGCCCGTTGACAATGTGAATATTCACATTGACATGTTAACATTCACATTAATACGAGTGTAAAATTGGCCCCCGTCCCGTGGTGGCGCGAAACCCGCCCGCGGCCCATGGGCGGCCCGGGGCGGGCCCGGTCCGACCCGTTAACAATGTGAATATTCACATTGATATGTTAACATTCACATTGATAAGAGTATAAAATTAGCCTGCGGCCCATGGGCGGCCAAAAGTCCACCCGCGGCCCGGGGCTGGCCCGGCCCGTTGACAATGTGAATATTCACATTGACATGTTAACATTCACATTGATAAGAGTGTAAAATTGGCCCGCAGCCTATGGGCGGGCCGAAGCCCGACCGAAGCCCGAGGCGGGCTTAGCCCGACCCGTGACAATGTGAATATTCACATTGACATGTTAACATTCACATTGATAGGAGTGTAAAATTAGCCCGCGCCCCGTGGCTGCCTGAAACCCGCCCACGGCCCGTGGACGGCCCGGGGCGGGCCTGGCCCGGCCTGTTGACAATGTGAATATTCACATTGACATGTTAACATTCACATTGATAGGAGTGTAAAATTGACCTGCAGCCCGTGGGCGGCCCGAAGCCAGACCGCAGCTCGAGGCGGGCTTGGCCCGACCCGTGACAATGTGAATATTCACATTGACATGTTAACACTAACATTGATAGAAGTGTAAAATTTGTCCGCTGTTCGAAGCTCGCCAGCAGCTCGGGGTAGGCCCGGACCCAAACCCGGGCCGCCCCAGGCCGCCCATGGGACGCGAGTCAATTTTACACTCTTATCATTGTAAATGTTAACATGTCAATGTGAATATTCACATTGTCAACAGGCCGGGCCGGGCCTAACTCGGGCCGCCCACGGGCCGTGAGCGGGTGTCGGGTAACCACGGGGCACGGGTTAATGTTACACTCTTATCAATATGAATGTTAACACATCAATGTGAATATTCATGTTGTCAACGGGCCGGGCCGGGCCTAACCCGGCCTGGGGTCAGGCTTCGGGCTACCCACGGGTCACAGGCCAATTTTACACTGTTATCAATGTTAATGTTAATATGTCAATGTGAATATTCACATTGTCAACGGGCCGACCCGGGCCCGCCCTGGGCAGCGGGCGGGCTTCGGGCCGCCCACGGGCCACGGGCCAATTTGACACTCCTATCAATATGAATGTTAATATGTCAATGTGAATATTCACATTGTCAATGGGCTGGGCCGGGCCGGGCCGGGCTCGCCCCGGGCCGCCCACGGGCTTCGGGCCGCCCATGGGACATGAGTCAATTTTACACTCTTATCAATGTGAATGTTAATATGTCAATGTGAATATTAACATGTCAATGTGAATATTCACATTGTCAACAGGCCAGGCCGGGCCCGCCCGGGCCGCCCAATGGCCGTGGGCTGGTTTCGGGCAGCCACGGGGCGCGGACTAATTTTATACTCTTATCAATGTGAGTGTTAACATGTCAATGTGAATATTCACATTATCAACGGGTCGGGCCGGGCCGAGCCCGCCCAAGGCAGCCCACGAGCCGCGGGCGGGTTTCGGGCCGGCCACAGGCCGCGGGCTAATTTTACACTCCTATCAATGTGAATGTTAATATGTCAATGTGAATATTCACATTGTCAATGGGCCGGGTCGGGCCCGGGCTTCGGACTGCCCATGGGTCACGGGCTAATTTTACACTCTTATCAATGTTAATGTTGATATGTCAATGTGAATATTCACATTATGAACGGGCCGGCCCGGGCCCGCCCCGGGCGGCGGGCTGGCTTCGGGCCGCCCTCGGGCCGCGGGCCAATTTTACACTCCTATCAATGTGAATGTTAACTTGTTAATGTGAATATTCACATTATCAACGGGCCGGGCCGGGCCGAGCCTATTTTTTTGGCCTGTGGGCCGGCCCGGCCCGACTCGAATTTTTCTGGGCACCCACGAGGATCGACATGGGCCGAGCCCCTACACATTGACGATATGAACATTCACATTGACGGTGTGAACATTCACATTAGGGGTATTTTGGTAATTATGCCACCAATAGGACTTATTGAAATATGAGAAAATAATGTGAACTAAATGGAATATAAGTAGATGAAAAGGGTATTTTGGTCTTCTTATATCAAATTGGACCTAATGGAATAGTCAAAAAGAATATGGGTTGGATGGTATAAAGCTCTTAGAAAATGGATTTATCAAAAAAGCTCCCTTCAAATATTAATATATATATTTATTTTTTTCTCATTAATGTACCTGTAGAGTATGTTTCATACTTATTTCACTTCTTCGTTCATTTAAGTTGATTTATTAGACTCACTGTTCATGGACCTATTAAAACCAATAAATTAAGTGGTAGCAGTGTATAATTAGACTCGTGTATTGAATCTGCTTGACTGATTTCCACTACAGTTTTCAAAACTTTTGTCTGTCAACAGCTTGATTGTTCATTATTTTATTTTATTTTTATTTTAAAGAGGTTTAATATTTTAGATTTTTTATTTTTATTTAAAGAGGTTTAATCTGTCAAATTTTTTATTTCAGATTTTTTTTATTATTTTAGATTTTGTAATCTGTCAGATTTTTTTATTTCGGATTATTTTTATGTCAAATTTTTTTTAAAGAGGTTTCATCTGTCAAATTTTTTTAAAGAGGTTTAATTGTTAAGTAAAGAGGTTTAATATTTTAGATTTTTTATTTTTATTTTAAATGCATTATTGTTAGTAACTAAATTAGAATTACAATATTTGTTAATTGAAAATTGTTATTGTAGATAATTGAAAGTTATAATGGCGCACGGAGGTGGTTCTAGTGGAAAACCTCCAAGTGATGATATTGATTGGAAATTTGGAATTCCGCTAGAAAATACTAGGCATAAAATTAGGTGTACATTTTGTGAGCTAAATGGTGGTATAACTGGGTTGAAGCAACATTTGGCCCATATCGCACCTTGTGCTAATGTCAGTGGTGAAGTTCGGACACTAATGATGGCTCATTTGAATAATTATAAGGGCAAAAAGCTTGACAAAAGGAAGATGAATGATGAATTGGCAGAACAAATTAATTAGAGCCAGCCAGTGTGATGATGATGAAAATGATGAAAATGACCTAGAAATGGTTATGGCCCGACAAATTAGGGCTAGTGATATTGAGGTTGCACCTCCTCTTGGTTTTGCTCGGCGAAGTCGTAGTGTTTGTGAGGCTAGTACATGTAGGAAATGGATTGATACATCATCTCCAGAAGTTCAATTATTAGACATAGATGTAGATCTTCATAGGACCAAAGGTAACAAACAATCCAAACTCTCCTCTGGATTCTTGAAAGTAGCAAAGAAAAAAATTAAGAAGAGCAGTTAGCCAGTTTGTATTTTTCACTCCGGTGCCTACTAATGTTGTTAATTCTAAATGGCTAGAACCAATGTTGGAGATGATAGTGATGGCAATCGTCCTCCAACAGGTGGTGGTAGTGGGGGACAATGGGAGTCTACAGGTTCTGCACATGATAGTAGACGCAATATTCATCATATTGATCATGATTGGAACAAGGATTCTACACAGCAGCGACAACATTCTATTTCTGCTCCTGATGTAGAAGCATCAATTGGGCATTCACGACATATTGATGATATTTATGGTCATCGTGACCTTAGAAATCAATTAGGACATCTTATAGTTAGACAAGAAGATGGAAATGGAACTCAACATTGGCAACTAATATGCCCAGTACCATATCTTTATTACCTTCCTCCAAGTCAACTACCACCGCATATCTATCAACCACCTTATATGGGAAATTGGAACTACTCTTAACAACCTCATCAATATCCATATACAAAGGTTTTCAATTATGGCACAAGGGGCCTTGCAATGACACAACAACAATCAGGTTGCAGTGGCAGCAACAACACCACTTATAATCAATACACTTTCAATAACTACGACCAGGAATATCAATATGGAGAAATAGGCCAACCAATTCATAGTGATGATCAAAGTGATGTGAGATATGGAGATCCTTCTGTACCACCATGTAATTCTTTTTATTACTAAGTTTTAGAGTTGTTGATTTGTAGTAGATTGTTTGTATGCGATTATGACTAAAGCGAATGATTTATTTTCATGTCTTAATTTGTTGTGCATTTGGAAGTATTTTCATTATTGAAAATAAGTAAAAAAATATTTCCACATCAATTTTTTTTTTATTAAAAGTTTAACATATATGCCAAATAAAAGTTTGAGACTAAAATAAATATATATCATTTAGTTGAAAATGAGTCAAAAGTGCCGCTACATATCAAAATTTTGATTAAAATGTGATAAATTAAGGCTAAAAGAGTAAAAAAAAATGCATAAAATTGAGTTTTACAGGGATTGTTAATGATTTTTGAAATTTCACGACCGTTACGCCTAATTCCCGATACATACCGGTCGATACTACCGATACCGATACTCCGCGGTTGATACCCGATACCGCGATTTAGAACTATGAATACGTGTAACAATGAGAAATTAATTATTTATAAGTAAATAGTTGGTCATAATGTAGATGTTTAATGCTACGTTTTTGTGTGTATGCATCATTTTTTAAGTAAATTATTAAATTCACATAAAAATTGTAAGGGATCTGTGAATAATTTGTATAAAATTAGATATTAGTGAAGAAAGATTTAAAAAAAGAGAAGTTGATAGTATTTAGTTTGATTATTTTTTCAAACATCTGTTTTGAATTTTTTGGTTTTCATATTTTTTTTTAATCTTTGACACTATTTTTTTTAATAACTCTTTTATTTTCTTTTTAGATTCACTTAATTTAATACTTTTTTAAATTTTGATTTTACTTTTAGATTTAATACACCTAGACAATAATTTGTTGTGTATTTTTTTTTTTGAAAAAAAATATTAATATTAAATAATAATAATAATAATAATAATAATAATAATAAATCAGTATATGTTTGAATTTATAAATTTTTTTACCAATATTTTACTTTTTAATTCTATTTAGATTATTAGATATTATATTTCATATAAAAGTATAATTTAAATCTAAAATATGAATAAATTCTAGTATTTTTAATCACCAAAAGTAAGAAAATATCAAAAACCAAAATTTGAAAAATAGATTTAAAAAATAAAATTAACGAAAGTGATTCTTATTTAGAATTTTGACATTATACATTGGTTATTAAAGTATCATGTAAAATATTACAATTCATAAGATATAATTTAAACAAAAAAAAAAAAAAGTGTATGAAGATAACCTACGAAATTTTGAGATGCAATACAAATTTTTGTTTTGAAAACGCATGCTCTTTCCTTTGTTTGGATTCAAACGAATGCATATAACTTTAAATTCAACCAAAATTATTCACAGTGATTTGATCCATGATGAATAATTGTAAATATTATGTATATCAGTATAGAAACTGACACAAGAAATAAAAAAGAGTAATTATTTTTTTTTATTCTTCAATCATCATCAATGTAACAAATATTGATATGATTTTATTTTATTTTTATAAGAAATGAGACGGTTTGTTTATATTTATATAGGACTCTTGAAAGCAGATATATCATTTTTGACTGTTCAACTCAAAAAATAAATAGCTAGTTGGTTTATATAGGCCTTTTTATGATTTTTAGAAAATGTAGTAGATTTGAGAGGGTAAAATTAGAATTTCATAAAGTAGAAAACATTGTAGGCTCGTTACACTTTTATAATAGATAGTAGATGTGATTCCCAACCATGAAATATACACACTGCAACCCAAAAACAATATTTACAATATCTCTCCATTATCTATTGTTTCTGCAAACCTTTTATTTTTCATATATCAATTCAATTTTGCTGTTGCCACTGGACATCACGGTACCATTACAATTCAAGTAATTCCAGTGCAGTGTCAATTGTTTTCTATCATTTTGGATCTTATAATCCATTTAACTTTGATGGTATGTATATCATCTTGTATTAAGATGTGTATTGTGTTGTGTAAGTTAGGATAAAAGAGAATTATTATGGTGTGTATTTAGTGCAAAATCAAAAATTCAAAATATTGTTAATGTGAACTAAACAATGGTACATACTAAAATGATTGATGGTATGTAAATAGAATCACTCTAATTAATAAGGTCGTATGAATGGGATGACAATTCTAAAGCTTCTTAATAATAAGCTCAAAAAGATAAGATATTTATATGTTTTTATTTATTTTTTATATATTTTCAACAGTAATAATAATTTATAGATTTTAAAGACTGCTTTTAATTCATCTATCCAAAAAAAAAAAAAAGAAAAGAAAAGGGCTTGTAATATTTTTCTAATTAATAATAGAACAACCTTTCCAGCCGTTGCGCCAAAGGCAAGGAAAGGGAAAATCAAAAGGGTTGGATTTATCTCAAGTTTACATCTTAAACTAGAGAGGCTCTTAGTGCCACAACAGATATCGTTCGATAATTTGAACTGTTCATTTTGTAGGGTTTTCATATATATCATTTATGAAAAAAATTAAGTTGATCTAATAATTGTTACCATTTTATTTTATTGATTTTTTTCTCCAAAAAAAATGGACAGCAAGTACATTTTTGAAAATAGATGATCAACAATTTGTTTTGAAAAAAAAAAAAAAACACACACACACAATAATACAAAAAATATTACGATTATCAAATTAATCAATTTTTTTTTTTATAAATAATATATATAGAGAGCCTTACAAAATGAATAACTTAAATTATTATAATAAAATATATGATAGGCCCCATCGACCATTCAAATTCTCTCAAATTAAAATATCAATTTGAAAGAACTACAACTCAAGACATTAAAACTACCCTTCGATTACGGCAACAAACTGGTGGACATGGGACAACAAACAAACGTCTTTTTTTATATGTTTTTTTGACAATAATGTTTTAATGACATGTCTGTATATCATATTGGCGAGAATTGCAAATAAAAATTTTAATAAAAAATTTCACAAGAGTAATATAATAATATTTTAAAAATTATAAATCATTTTAATAGACTTTTTAATTTAAATTGAATAGACATATCTTTTAATTTAAAATGAATAAACACATATTTTTGTGATAAAAGTTACTTCTTCCGTTCCAAAATATTAGTCTCTTATTTCATTTTTCATTGTTTTAAAATATTAGTCCATTTTCAAAAATTAAGAAATAAAATAATATGAATTTACTAGTTTGCTCTTCTTTTAAATTTATTAATAATTCAAAAAGTACAATTATAACAATTGATATTCTCAAAAAAATGTACTATCAAAGAGTAATTTTAGAAAATTAATATTTTTAAAATATAATAATTGTACTATAAAAAAAAGTTAGACTCTTTAAAAGGAACTGTTATTTTGGAACGGATGGAATATGTACTTTATAAAAGTTAATTTCTACCAGATAAAAATGATTTTGATTATTTATAATTTTAGGAGTGGACACCATAATTCCATCGTTCATGTTTTTTATTACAAAAATCGTAACTTTAAATATAAAAATTATAATTTTTCTTATGATATATACAAGTATATATGGTAACATTTCCCAACAGTTCATTTAGACAAAAGCAGAGAACTTTGTTTTGTTTAGAGAAATTTGACCTGTATTGTAATGAAGAGATTTCACTTCACCATTTAAAAGTGAGTGTAATAATTTTTTTTTTAATTTAAATTAATTACAAATTTAAATTTTTGTTTGATAATTATTAGGTATATAATGAAAAATTTTCATTAAACAAAAGTCGAGAAATTTAAATCTAATGGGAGGATGATGCCAAGAGGCACTACAATTCTCAAGTGGTGAGATAAAGACAAAGAAGTGAAACTGAGAAAAAAAAATAAAAATACTAAAAAACAAAGAGAGTAAAAAAGGCCTGCCTTGCCTCCAAAGGGAAAGCCAAAGTGCCCATGAAATCGATGAAACTGTCAGAGAGAGAAGGAAAGAAAGAGAGAGAGATTCCATTTTCCAATCTACACATCTCTGCCCACCGATCAGTCTCATTGCCTCAGCATGCAGAAACTTATTGGAGGATCTCTCTCTCACTTATCTCTTCTGTTCCCAAGCCCATACATATTACATACACACCTTGCACGCTTTTTAATAAATCACAGACAGTCACGCACAGGGAAGCACGAAAAATTATTCAGTACTCCTTCAGCGCGTTTATATTTTATATTTCTTTATTAATTATTATACATTATATTTTTTTATATTTTTCAATTATTGGACACAAATTTTTCAATTACTTAACACAAAATTATAAATCTTATATTTTTAACCAATTATAACACTTTAAAGTAACATGTGACCGTACTTTAAAAACACGTAGGCGTCGTTGAGTAACATTTATGTTTTTAATTTTCTGTTTATATTTACAAAAATTTAAAAAACTCAAATAAAAACTTGTTTGGTAAATTTTTGATTTTTAAATCAGTGGTCTCAGTTTATAAATTTGGCCAAAAAATGTAAACTCAAAAAATGTGTTTCCATTTTGAATTTTCAGTTTTTTTTTTTTTTTTACCACCCAACACTAGCCACCACCCGCCACCATTTTCTACCACCGTCTTCCGCCACCACCACCTGCCACCACTTACCCCCCACCACCACCTGCCACCACTACCATCCACCACCCGCAACCCGCCACCCGCCACCACCTGCCACCCACTCGCCACCACCACTCACCCCTCGCCACCACCACCACCACTACCACCCACCACCGACCTACCATCCACCGGCCACCACCCACCACCCGCCACCCGCCACTACCATCCACCGCCCGCCACCACCACCCGTCACCACCATTCACCACCCACTTGCCACCACCATCCACCATCCGCCACTACCAGCCACCTGCTACCCACCCGCCACTACCACCACCACTACCACCACCACCACCACCACCACCACCCACCCGCCACCCACTTGCCACCACCACCCACTCGCTACCACCGACCACTGTCACCCACCCACCCACCCATTACCACCACCACCACCACCACCCGCCACCTACCTGCCACCACCCGCTATCCGCCACCCACCTGCCACCACCACCCACCCACCATCCGCCACCACCACCCGCTCGCTACCACCCACCACCCGCTACCGTTACCCACCCACCCACCATCACTACCTGCCACCTACCCGTCACCACTACCCACCCGCCACCACCCACCACTACCCGCCATCCGCCACCCTTTTGCCACCACCACTCACCACCACCACCCGCTCGCTACCACCCACCACCCGCCACCATCACCCACCCACCCACCCACCACCACCACCCACCACCACTACCCACCTGCCGCCACCACCACCCACCACCCGCCACCACCACCACCACCACCACCCACTCGTTACCACCCGCCACCGTCACCCACCCACCCACCCATCACCACCACCCATCCACCACCACCCACCACCACCCGCTACCCATCATCCACCGTCACTACTTTCCACAACTGTCTTCCGCCGCCACTTGCCACCATTTGCCATTTCTCACTCTTTTTTATATTTTTAAATTTTTTTAAATATTTTGTCAATTACCAAACGCGTTTGTAGTTTATATTTTTTTAAAAATAAACAAAAACTAATTTATAAAATTTTATAAATATAAACTAAAAACGTAAATGTTACCAAACAGACCGTAGTAACCACCGGGGGGAACACCCCTCTTCACATCTTCCAACTCTTAGAAAACTTAATTCCAGTAGTAACATTTGTTGTAGTAGTAGTAGTTTCTGAACTCCCTCTTCTACCTCTTTTGATCAGAGAGAGATCTAAAGCCAAAGTTCAAAGTCAGTAGATTTGTATCACTCACTCACTCTCTCTCTCTCTCTGTCTCTGTGTGTGTTCCCTTTGCTCTGCCATTCTGTTCAATCTTTTGAAGGTCTTCTTTTACCAGTTCCACCAAAACTTTTTTATGTGAACTTTACACATTATATTAATTGGCTTTTGAATTATTTTTCTGGTGGGTTTTTACTATAAATCTTGATTTTTTTACAGATGGATCATATGGATATGGAACATGAAGTGAAGATAGCAACAAACAATGCAGACGATGCCGCTGGTGCTGCAACAAAATCATTTCCTTGTTTATTTTGTTCAAGAAAGTTTCACAGTTCACAAGCATTGGGAGGACATCAAAATGCTCACAAGAAAGAGAGAAGTGCAGCTAGAAAGGCTAAAAGAGCTTCTGAATATGCAATGACCAACTCCAACTCCTCCTTCTCCTCCTCACTGCCACTGCCGCCTCCACAGCTAGTTTTTGCTCCCGACGGCCTTTTTAGTCCTTCGATGTATATTCGTGCTCATGCAGCCGGCCTAGGTTCATTTTCAGGCCAACAATTGTCGTCGGATGGGTTTGGATCAAATGGTGCAGCTCGGTTTGAGAATGTAATGTTGTACCGAGGAGGCAACTATATGAACTACTATTATTCATATTTTGGTCAATTTGAAGAAGACAATTGCTGGAACTTTTGGCAGAGTAGTAGTAGTAATAGTAGTAGTAGGCGATGCAATGGACGACTCTCCCAACATCTATCCACAAACAATGAGAATCATCAAGTTGAGACTGGGCTTAGCGACAACAACAATCAAAACCTAGATTTGTCTCTCCATTTATAAAAGAGTAGTGATACTCTAACATAAAAAGGTAGACCCAATTTTATGACAGTTTTTATAAGGCAATTTTTTTTTTTTTTTTTTTTTTTATAATTATCAGTTAATCATCTCTTTTACACATCATTAAATCTTAAATTTTTTTTTTTAAATCCCTTTTATATCATTTCTCCTTATCAAATCATGTATAAAGTGGACCCGAATGTATGGAGGGTTTGTTCCATATAGATGGGCTGGTTCAATTTCGAGAGAGCTATTATAATTACCTTTTGTTTCCATTATGTATGTCTTTTTTAATTTAATAAGACATTTCATGGTTTTAGGGTTTAACTTGCGGCTTTTATTGAAAATTAAGTAGTAGTTTTTTGGAAAACTTTTTTTTAACACATGTTGGTTATAATGATTTAAATCATTCATTTTATTAGGTCATATGTGTAAATTATTCATAATAAAATCTCAATCACATTATTTTGTTATATACATATTTTTTAAATGAACAACTACATAAGAAATATACCACCAAGGGGCCATCCTAGTTGGTAAGGGAGTATGCTCATCTTCTTATTGACCAGGGTTCGAATCCCCTATTACTCAAGTGGAAGTCCAACGGTTTAGGTGGATCGGCTAGCTTCCCCCAGTTTGGCTTGTAAGAGTGGATCCTAAGAGTCCTGCCTTGGGAGTGTTCTGGGTATCAAAAAAAAAAAAAAAAAAACTGCATAAGAAATATGACTTTTAGCAAATATGGCTTTTAGTGATGTTTTAAAAATGCTGCTAAACACTTCTAGCACTATTTATATAGAATGCTGATGACGCAGTCGTTGTCTTAAATTTGTGAAGTTTTATAAATGCCACCTAAAATATTTAGCAACATATATAAAACGTTGCTTTACGATTGCCGGTGGTGTACTAATTTAGGCAAGATGACGGCAGAAATACTTGTAATGACGGTTTAAAATGCCATTATTTCTTTTGTACAAAGTTTCAAATGCATTTAACTTTGCCAGCCACATTTGACAACAAAACTCAATACTAATCCATAAAAATATTCAAAACCAATTATAATTGGACTAAGAACAACATAATTACAAAACATGAAAATAGAAGAGTTTTTGCATCTTGTAATCTACTAACTAAGGTCTCGTTTGGGAAGTAATATTTTAACTTAATAGCCAAAAAATTACTAAAAAAATCAAAAAGCCTATAACCTATACAAAAAAATCAAAAATTCCATTTTCTCTATACTTTTTGTTCCTATACATTTACAGAGCCACTTCCTTTCAAATAATGTGGTAATAATTTGTGTCGGACCTGTTCAATAATAAAATGCTAATGAATTTCAATTACTCCAGTGTCATATTACTAGACAAACTATTTTTTTTCAACATTATGTTGCCGTACAATTAGATAATTTCAATTTGCTTTACAACAAAGTCAGTGGAGCCCACTGTGAAGTGTTTGTTTGGTCACACAATACTAGACAAATTACTTTTTTCCGGTGTTATGTTGTTGGAAAAAATAGATTTGTCCAGCATTTTGTTGCTATATATTTACAAAGCCACTATGTTCTAAACGATAATTTGGGTCTGTTCGGTAATACAATGTTAACAAATTTGAATTAATCCAGTTCGATAAAAAATTCCATAAATCAAACATGTATCTATAAAATCATACATAAAAAGTATCCATAAAATTTTTCATAAAAAAATCAAGTGTACGAATATCCATAAAAGCATCCATAAAATCTGTCATTATTTGCATCCATCAATCAAACGTGTTATCACAATTTGTCTATATCGATTGTTTCAGTAGTTACTACGTCAGGGCTAATAAGAGTACGGAATTGATGAATACGGATAGTATATGCTTTCTTTCTTCCACTAGCACACGGGTGATGAAAATGAATCCAATTATTTGCTATCAGAGGTACTGGATGACCAGGTTGCAGATAAACCTATAACAAAGAAATCAATAAATAGAATTACAAAATAAGACATGGCAATGATCTAAGTAGGCTCGGTAATTACCTGCACAAAATGGTTTCCATTTACAAATCCTATGCAGATATCTCTTCGATCATGTGTTGCAATGGGTACTCATCTAAGTGGCAGAAACGTTAAGCATTGTTGCATAAATAAATGATGATGAACAACTTGATAGTATGATGCTATCAAATGGCCCATGTCGGGTATAGTTATCCAATGATTAAATCCAGGGCTAGGTTTGAAGTAGGATACGATAGAGTTAAGGTCATCAACCCTTTCTTGAGAACCAAATAGTTGCACGTAGTGCACTACATTCGAATGCAACTCAGTCAACAAGTTGCACCAAACTTGCTGCCAACATCTTCATCTAAACCAATCAATCCAGCTATTGCCCTAAAACCACAATTGCCATCTACTTATACATCTTTTATTTGACGGATATATGGTCTTAACTTCTTCGGAAATTGTTCGAAGTAAGAGATATGATTAGTTGACTGCGTCATACAGACCTACATCACAAATATACAACAATGGATATATGAAATAATTAAAATGAGGCTGAACAACTATTAAAATAAATTTTGTACATAGTTACAAGTTTTATGTAATTACATACATTATCGTTTTTTGCCTTTTTCCGTTGCAGTTGCTTACGAACTGGTGCAGTTGAGATGGTAACACTCTGTGAATAACTATATTCCCTAGATAGTACCAACTCAAACACAGATTGCTCGCATTTAGTAGATGTATCGATTTTGAATTGACCATGGCCGCAACCTCGCGTGTCAGCCTTGAGTTCAAGTTCCATAAAAAATGTACTGTCTAGACTAATTAACTCCCTCAACTTCCTCAGAAGGATCACTTGTTTGGAATTTCTCAATTAAAAAAATCAATCTCTGTTTTGCAATCCAACTCCACAAAAGCACTTTCTAAAACTAGAAGCATATCTAACTTCCTCCAATGAGGATTTATGCACGAGAAGGGAATAAGTCGACCTTGTTGAAAATACTCAGCTATTTCATGTGCACATGGCGACCCATGTGTACGTCGCAAAATGCAACCACATGCAGCAACATCTATTCCCACACTATTCAATCTCTTTGACTCTACCAATATTTTGTCCAAACTATAAATTGAAATAAAATCACAAAACTCAGTGAACTCAGTAGGTGTGTAGTTGTGTTGAACTATAATCAAACTCTGCTGAAATGAAGCTTTAATGTCTGCATGCTGCAACTTTAACAAATTGTGTATTTTGGTCCAAAATGTCTCAAAACTGTTTTGACTTGATCCAAGTTGCCTCTTCAATTTAGCATGAGAACTCTCTGCCCTACAAGTATGTATATTTTGGCATTTAATATAAAAATTAAAAAATAATGGCAATTCATAAATGTAATGACCATAATTTACCTGTTTGTAGTAGTATTTCTGAAATGCATACTATTGTCTGTCCAAGCTACAACAAATTTTTCCTTGTATGGCTCTAACCAATTGGTAATAACATACTTAATAGCTTGAGGATACATACTAAATTCGGTCTTCAGATTGGAAAATTGTTCATTGAATTCTCTTTCTGTTCTAACCAATACCAAAGCACTCAAACTATGCATGAACTTATCCCATTTATCTTTCGTCTCAAAAACCTTCTTGCACTTCATCAGAACATTCTTGCTAATATGCCATCTACATTAAAGATTAGTGGCCATAGGTAGAGCTTTTGATATGCCTTTCATCAAAGCCAGCTCTCTATCTGTAATAATGACTTTTGGAAAAGTAGTATTCTCCATAACAGTACGTAATACGCCTAAAGCCCATATATAGTTGTCCTCCCGTTCATGACCAAGATAAGCAAAAGGAACTGAAAATGTCAAGTCCGTTTATGTTACCCTAACAATCTCTAAGAGAGGGAATCGATACCTATTAGTCTTGTATGTGCAATCCATAGTCAACATATGTGAAAATGCACGTAACAACTCCAAACTAACCAGGTGTGCCTAGAACAAGTCAATCGCCATCTCTCTATCAACACATCGATGCCACTTGACATAATTTTGAATCGACAATTGCCCCAATAGTTGTTGTTTCTGTTATCTTCCCGCCCTCTGTACTACTCGATGTCGATGATGTGCGTTGTAGATTATCTTCATTGTTGTCACATTAAAGGCATCCCTTTGTTTCAATGTAACCAATATCTCTTTGGTCGTATCATACTCTTTGGCATGTCAACTAATAAGGATGTTTCCTTCTTAGATAATCTGCCAGCAAATGAATGCCTTTCAAGATGTTCAACAGATGGATGATTGTGCACTGCGCATAAGACATGCAACATCCACTCATCATTTGTAGGTAATTTTTTCTCCCTTAATAGAAATGGACATCCACACTATTTAGAACTTGTCAACTTCAATCGTTCCCCCCTTGATCTTCCTAGTATCTGTATAGTAACCACTTCTTTCACAAGTAAGGGTAAGTCTTGGTTTTCTGCCATTACCTCCCGCATCTGATGTCTTTACAACAATGGCAAATCCAGTCTTCCTCCCAAAGTTAGAAGCCTATGTAATTAATGTTTGACAACTACTAAAAATCTAAACATAATAAATACATTTATACGATACCAATTAAAAATAAGAAAAAATCGTATTCATAAAAAAATTTACAAATCTCGTCTTTAATGAATTCATGACTGGAGTCCACTAATAATGTAGTACTTGCGTTGTTACAATGAGTATAAGTATAATCCTTCAAAACAAAAACAAAAAACAAAAAAAATGAAACTGAACAAACATGGCAATGAGTAGCTGAACAAATTTAAAAAGACTGGCTTTATATTACCGGAAATGTATCTTTTATTCGGCAGTTGGATACTAGACATATATTTTTTGTTTGGCAGTTTGATACCGGACTATGTTATTTTGTTCGATTTCGAAATACCAAACAAAATTCAAAGACCAGCCTAGAAAATCGAAACAAAAACGTACCAAACAAATAAAAAAACTCATAATTTCACTTTTTTTATGGTTCTTCACCATCGTTTCTTCATCTATTGCTTTCTTTGATGATCAAAACACTATGATTCTCACTTTTTCAAAAGAAATGTGTAAGAGAAAAGAAAAGTTGAGAAATGAAAAAGAGGAGTACGGATTGAAGACCAAGAGGTATAAGGAGATAATCAAATATATTTAATTTTAATGTTTTATCCTTAAAAGTAATTTCATACATGGATAAAATTGGAAGGAAAAAAAAAAAAAAAAAACCTCATATAGAGAGTATAAAGAGGTAAAGTAGTAGTGTAAGTAGAATCATTTTCTCCACTTATAAAGAGAGTAAGTCCATTTTACAAAAATGTCCTTCCTACATCTTCAAATTTATAACAAATTCTATTGTTTCTCACTACTCTTTTCCTCCAACTATTATTAGCACCTCCTTTCTTCTTCTTCTTCTTTCTTTTTTTTTTTTTCTCATCATTTTCTCTTATTCTTTTCTTTTTCGAGCTCCCCGTTCAACCTCCAATGCTTGCCTTAGCTTCTCATATGAGTGCCACCTACAAACTGCCCTATCTCTCTCTCTCTCTCTCTCTCCCCCTCCCCTACGATCAAACCACCACTCACTGCATAATCACTTCACCACCTACATCCATTACAACCCCACCAACACCAAAGCCGAAGCTTTGGGCCCCCAAAAATTGATGAAAAAAAAGGTCCCAATTTTTTTTTAAAGCTATTATGCTAGTTCCAAAAAAAAAAAAAAAAAAAAAAAAATCATTTGAATTTAAAAGGTCCCATTAAATTTTGGTGAAAATTCAAAACTAATAAATGATTGATGTGATGAATTATTTAAAACTTATAGATAATTGTTTTTACCTAAAAACTTATTGATATGATGAATTATTTAAAATTAAGGATGGTAGTCTCTCAAATGAATGAATTGTGGGTAGAATATGATTAATATAAGTTACAATTGTTTATGGGGAAAAAACTTTTTCAGTTTAAAGTCGATTAAATTTTAATTTCGATCAACTACGTTACAATAAAATTGAATAGATTAGCAAAGCATTATACAAATTTGATTAGCAATTTCGCAACTAAAAATGTAAAAGGAATGATATTTAAGCGATATTTTGTTATAGTTCACTTTTTTATTTATTATATACACTTGAGTTTGGATTATTTTGGTATTTTTTCTTATTATAAACTTTGTTATATATTTAAATAAATAATAATTATTATATATAAAAATAACCTTTTCGTAATACTGTCTAAAAAAATATATACACAATCTTTTGCTAACAATTTTTATTTTATTTATTTATTTATTTTAAATGTATGAAAGGTCCATATCAAAGTTCGTTTTGGACCTTAAAAATGTTGGCCCTGCCAACGCCTCCATCTCGCAAGCCATTGTTGAACCCCCTTCCATCTCCCCATCTCCCATGGAAACCCATATTCAAATCCTTTCGACCAGTCCCGCTGTTACTGCCTTCTAGAAGAAGTCAAGCTTGATGAACTTTTAATGCCCAACCAATACACAAATTGGTTTCCCACATTGTTGCCATATTTTGGTTTTGCTTTAATATTATTGATTGACCTGATACTTCTTGTTGGTGATAATTACAAATAAAACACCAGAAAATAAGAATAATAAAAATTACAATAACTATTGTAAGGGCTGAGGTACGGAAAATTCGCTCTCATTAAGGAGATTCAAGCCCTCTGCGGTTAGACAAAGCCTCACACCGGTGCAGCAGAAGAAACCTTGACTTGTCCCCCCTAGGATACAACAGCCTGACTAAGTCGTATGGTTAACCAATACTGCACAATTGGTTGACTCCAAAACTTTATCACATACACCCTTTTTTATTTGCCTGATAATCTCACACAAGACATAATAAAAGCAACCAAAATTTCTTCTCGTATATCTCAAGATAGGACATAGCTCAATATATATAGGAGAAAAAGCTAGGAGGGTCTTCCTTGGTGGATAAGAAAAGGAAAACTTGGAAGACTTGAAAGGATAAAACTTGGCGAAGACTTATCTCGGAAGACTAGGAAGACTGGATGTGGATAAGAATGGGGAGACTGGACCAAGACTTGGCAAAGACTTGAATGGTAAGTAAACTTGGTAGAAAAGAAAAGAAAAGAAAAGAAAATCAACCTATGACACATTATAATATTAAAATACCTGCTAACATTCCCCCACCTATTTTAATATTATAGGTAACAAAAACTGAGATTATTAGGCAAATAAGGATATTATGCATCATGGTAGGTGTGCTCTGCATTGAACCTCTATTAGTGAAACAACAATATCTACTCCAGAGCCAATAGTATGCTCAGAATTGAACTATGACTACTTAAGGGAAATAAATAATTATTGCACACACATAATATTCCAGGTGTTCACAAAAGCTTTAAAAGCTAGCACATTACGGCCTTGTGTGATCCTAGGATTCATGAGTGTGTTTGAGAATTAGCCCAAATCTCATAGGTAGCGGCCCCACTACTACACTCACATAGGTGAATTCTATCAAGGGTGCTCCTGTAACTATGACACCCCACTCAATAAGAGCTACAGAAATTCATTAAGAGTTTTTTTAGTAACTCAACCTCTACAACGTTACAGGATAAATGTACTTACATCATAGGGATGGGTAAAAAGTAATTTAGTGCATTTCTCATGGCCATCATATGATCGTTTTTCTCATTGAACCCGGTTACAGGATCTCTGGTCCCTGGGTTGATTATCCTCATACATGGCTCCTACTATATTCAATGGGCTTAAACCCCAACCCCCTCGATGTATTCCAGACTCTATCTCTTGCTAAGGCCTTAGTTAATGGATCTGCAAGATTATCACCAGATTTAATATAATCCACATTTATGATGCTATTATTCATATAAGTTCTCACAGTACTATGTTTTCTTCTGATAGGTCTGGATTTACCGTTATAATAACGGTTATTAACTCGACCAATTGCTGTGGTGCTATTACAATGAATCAATATAGGTAGAATCGGTTTTTCCCAACAAGAGATTTCATTTAACAAATCTCTTAACCAATTTACTTCTTCACTAGCTGTAGCTAAAGCAATAAGCTCAGCCTCCATTGTTGAATTAGCAATAATGGTTTGTTTTTTCGATTTCCAACTTATAGCACCACCTCCCAATGTAAATAAGTAACCAGTGGTTGATAATGAATCACCTGACAAAGTATTCCAATCGGCATCACTGTAACCTTCAAGTACTACAGGATACTTATTATAAAACAAGCCATATTTTATGGTATCAGATAAATATTTCATAATACGCTCAATGGCTAGCCAGTGATCACTGCCAAGCTTGCTCGTAAACCTGCTAAGTACTCCAACTGCATATGCAATATCAGGTCTAGTACAGTCAGTCGCATAACGCAAGCTACCAATCATACTAGCATATTCCTTTTGATTAATTACATCCTCATTATTTTCAACAGGAAATAAACGCACATGAGGATCAAAAGGAGTAAGAACATGCTTGCAGTTATAAAAATTATATTTTCTCAAAATTTTCTCAACATAATGCGACTGATCAAGAAATATACCATCACAGGTTTTGGTAATTTTCATTCCCAAAATATAATTAGCCTCACCAAGATCTTTCATATCAAAATGGCTACTAAGCATATTTTTAGTTTCCACGATGATATGCAAATTAGAGCAAAATATAAGTAGATCATTCACATAGAGGCTAATAATGACATGTGAATTCTCTTCAGATTTATAGTAAATGCATTTATCACATTCATTCGTTTTATAGCCATTCTCAATCATGCAGGAATCAAATTTCTCATGCCACTGTTTAGGGGCTTGTTTTAAGCCATATAGGGATTTAACTAGCTTGCACACTTTGTTTTCTTGACCGGGTTCCACAAAACCCTCAGGTTGATCCATATAGATTTCTTCACCCAGGTCTCCATTTAAAAAGGTTGTTTTAACATCCATTTGATGAATTTTTAAATTATGAATTGCAGCCGCTGCAATTAATAATCTAATGGATGTAACTCTAGTAACCGGAGAAAATGTATAAAAAAAGTCAAGATCTGCTTGTTGTTTAAAACCTTTTGTAACAAGCCTTACTTTATATTTATCAATAGTTCTATCCGGTTTAAGTTTTTTTCTCAAAACCCATTTACAGCCAATAGTTTTATAACTTGGCGGTAAATCTACTAATACCCAAGTTTTATTGGATAATAATGATTCCATCTCATCATTTACAACCTCTTTCCAAAAACAGAGTTAGGAGATGCCAAAGCTTCTTGTAAAGTTAATGGAGTTTCCTCCACATTAAAAACATGATAATCAGGGCCAAAATCTTTTTCTAATCTGGCTCTTTTACTCGTTCTAGGTTCAAAAACTACAGTATCTTGGTTTTGTAAAAGAGGAGTAGAGAAACCGGTTTCAGATAAAATATTTTCTTGATAATTTTGACCCCCACCATTTTTAGATTTAAAAGGAAATTTTTCTTCATGAAAAATTGCATCACCTGATTCAAAAATTATTTTGTTTTCAATATCAAAAAATTTATAGGCTGTACTATTTGTTGCATATAAAAGAAAAGCACAAGTGGCAGCTTTCACACCTAATTTAGGTTTTTTAGGGTCCACAAGTCTGACAAAAGCTAGACAACCCTAAATCCTCAAATATCTCAAATTTGGCTTATACCCTTTCCACAACTCAAAAGGTGTAACTTTTGTTTTTTTATGTGGCACTCTATTCATAACATAACATGCAGTTAAAATTGCTTCTCCCCACAAATTTAAAGGAGCACCTGCTTCAATTAGCATAGCATTTGTTAAATTAGTTAAAGTTCTATTTTTCCTTTCTGCTACACCATTCGATGCAGATGAATATGGTGGACTAGTTTCATGGATTATTCCCAAAGACTGAGCAAACGAGTTGAATCCAAAAGATTCATACTCCCGGCCTCTATCACTTCTATATCTTTTAATCTTTTTACTGAATTGATTTTCAACTTCAAGAAGGAATGCTTTAAATTTTTTAAAAGCATCACTTTTATTTTTCAACAAGTATACATAAGTGTATTTTGAAAAATAATCAATAAAAGTGATAAAATATCTATTTCCACCACGTGTTAAAATTCCTTCAAATTCATATAAATCAATGTGAATTAATTCTAACAATTCAGTTGTGGGGGCCGAGATTCGAGAGTCGTAGAAATTCCGGATAGTCGAATCTGGGAGAGTCGAGGTTCGAAGCACTCGGCCATTGGCTCGAAAGCTCAAATCCAACCTTACTCGGCCAAATAACCAATTAAGCGAGGGGCCGAGTGAAGATCGGTCCATTATAAAATGTGCCGAATGTGAGGTGGGGGATGGACCTAATCCCGAGGTCCAAAGAAGAAAAGATATAAATAGAAGAGACATCAGCCAGAAGGTGGAGGTGAGAATTATCGTGCTTAACTTAGAATACAAGCATTCTTGAGTGTAGAGACTGACTTGTCCGTCGGAGTGCTAATTCCGGCACCCCCGACTGGAGTGTTTATTCCTTTTCAAGTGACTATCAGTGGATCTCAAGCGCTTCCTAGGATCAGAAGAGTATTTCCAAACCACTTCTTCACAATTGGCGCCGTCTGTGGGAATACTCAAGCACATCCATGGCGAGCATGACAGAAGATCCTCCGACAGTTACTGTTGACCTTATACCGCAAGATGAAACCACTCTAACAAACATGCTTGGAACAGAGACTATCACCGCATGACGTGCCTTGAATTTTGCCTCACTCTTAACTTCGGAGCACGACGCAATGCAAGCGCTCTTGGAACGACCAAAGAAAAACGAACAAAGATTGGAGAACATTATTGCAGAGAACGAACATCTCCATCAGGATTTGGCCTTGGAGGTGGCGAAGTCCAAACAAACTGCATACCAAGGCCCGGAACGACCCGAGAGGGCAGCTGGTCGACGATCTCGAGCCCGACAACAAGATACTGATAGCAACTCTGGCTCATTATCCTCGGAGCCCAAGAAGGGGGGACGATATGAAATTTTCAGTTCTTCTGAAGAGAGTCCCCGTACAAGGTGTAAGCGAAGAAGAAACAGCTCGGGTGACGATCAACACGATCCTTTTGTACGACGGATTGCAAAGGCAGTACTACCCAAGAAATTCAAAACACCGTCATGCACCCTGTACGACGGTGAATTGGTACAAGATGGCCGACTACAACCGTACGTTCGAAAAGGCAACCCAACCAGAGCAATAGCCTTGACACAGGATTCATTTTGCTCCACGTGATCCACATGATATACAGCCTGCCAATATCATCGGCGGTGCACGCGATTCAGTCGAAGTCTAACCCTTAAGAGCAACTCACTCCGGCTAAACGGCCCCATGAAGCCGAGGTTATCACTTTTGATGATTCGGATTTGGCCGGAGTAACACTGCCCCACATTGATCCCTTGGTAATTGAGTTACGCGTAAACCGATTCACAGTTGAGCGCGTACTCATCGATCCGGGGAGTACATCAGAGATTATGTACTACAAGACATTCACCAAAATTGGCTTCTCTGAATCGGATCTCTCTCCGGCCCCTTATCTACTTTTCGGCTTCAATGCTAATCCAGAGTACCCGTTAGGGAAAATCAGACTTCCCGTTCGAGCAGGTTTCGAACAGTGGATGTGGAATTCTTGGTCGTCAAGCTGCCGTCGCTGTACAATCTCATCATGGGGCGATCATGGTTGCATACTATGCGAGCCGTGCCGAACACCTATCATCAGCTGCTTCGCTTCCCGATAGAACCGGTATTGAGCAAATCTATGGCTCCCAGAAATCGGCACAAGCATGTTATCTTCTTGCTGAGAAAACGCCAAAGGAACTACAGGTGAATTCCATTGAGTTGCCAGATCGAGAAAGCCTCGACGATGTTGGGCGGCCCCCAAACGAAAAGGCAACGGAAGACCTAGTACGAGTTCAAATCGACGGAAGCCCAGACTAGTTCTTCATGGTCGACGCCTCCTTGAATCAGGCCGACAAACAGCAGTTAATATCTTTCCTGCTCAGCAACCTCGATGTCTTTGTATGGACTCCGTACGAGATGCCGGGTATAGATCCGTCAGTTTCACAGCACCATTTGAATGTCGATTCTAAGTGTAAACCGATCATTCAGAAAAGTCGGCGGTCAGTCGCAGAGCACACTGCCGCCGTTGTTGAGGAAGTTGACAGGCTGCTTGACGCCGGAGCAATTAGGGAGGTGGCCTACCCTACATGGCTCTCTAATAGAGTGGCGGTGAAGAAGAAAAATGGGACTTAGCGAGTGTGCGTCGACTTCACGGACCTAAACAAAGCCTGCCCAAAGGATTGTTTTCCTGTTCCCAGGATAGACCAGCTTGTAGAGGCTACGGCGCACCATCAGTATATGAGTTTCCTTGATGCCTATAGAGGTTATCATCAAATCGCTATGCATCCGGAGGACCAAGAGAAAACTGCATTCCTCACCCCAAGAGGAACTTATTGCTATAAGGTAATGCCTTTTGGGTTGAAGAATGCAGGGGCAACCTACCAGAGACTGGTCACTACCATGTTCAAAGAGAAACTCGGCAAAACTATGGAAGTGTACATTGACGATATGGTGGTCAAATCCAAAGAAGAGCAGAATCATATAGCCGATCTGGAAGAGACATCCAGCATCCTACGCAAATATGGAATGAAGTTGAACGCTTCCAAATGTACGTTTGGTATCGGCTCTGGCAAATTCTTGGGCTACATTGTCAACCACAGAGGAATCGAAGCCAACCCAAGGCAAATCATAGCAATCCTGGAGCTTGGATCCCCTCATTCAGCAAAAGGAGGTTCAAAAGTTGATAGGGATGGCTGCCGTACTCAACAGGTTTATCAGCCGGTCCACAGATCGCTGCCGACAATTCTTTCATACACTACGGCAGGGCAAGGCTTTTGAATGGTCCGCCGAATGTGAAGCCGCTTTCAATGGCCTGAAGACCTACCTCCGCTCAGTTCCACTCCTGACAACACCCTCTACTAGCGACCCGCTTGTTTTGTATCTGATAGTTTCTGACCGAGCCGTCAGCGCCGTATTAATAAAGGAAGAACTGGGGAAATAGCGGCCAGTGTATTATGTGAGCAAGGCAATGGTTGACGCCGAAACACGCTACCTTCCGTTGGAAAAGCTCATCCTAGCCCTACTTATGGCAGCAAGGAAGCTCATGCATTACTTCCAGGAGCATAGCATTGGGGTACTAACAGATTATCCCCTCCGATCAGTACTACGCAGTGCGGAAGCATCTGGATGTGTTTCAAAGTGGGCTCTGGAACTTGGCCAGTACGATATTCAATTTCTACCCAGAACCTCAATCAAGGGACAGGTGATTGCCGACTTTATCGCCGAATTCACTGGGGGCTTTGCCGACTTCAAGTTTGATGTTGCCGACTTCAAGTCAGATGAAATTCGACCGAAGCCGAACTGGAGGATTTATGTTGGAGATATCTGGCAGTTGTATTGTGATGGATTGTCCAATCAGCGAGGCAGTGGAGCTGGAGTTGTAATCATGACTCCCGACGGCACAATAATTAAGCAGGCCGTCAAGCTCGGCTTCGAAGCATCAAATAACGAAGCCGAATACGAAGCCCTTCTAACCGGTTTGCGGAATGCGCATATTCTGGGTGCTCGGCGTTTGCTTGTGTTTTGCGACTCAAAACTGGTGATCAATCAGCTAAAGGGAGAGTACGCAGCAAGAAACGACCGTATGGCGGCCTACATGAAAACGGCCAATTCCTTGTTGGCAAAATTTGACCATCATGAGTTGAACCAGATAACACGTGATTAGAACACCCATGCAGATGTCTTGGCTTGCCTAGCCTTCACAATCAACTCAGAGATAAAACGGACCATCGAAGTAGGATTCATCCCAGAGCCAAGCATTGGCCCTTCGGAGGAAGTCCAAATCAACGTTATAGAATCTGCACCAAGTTGGATGGATCCCATTGTTGCATTCCTATCTTCTGAACAACTCCCAGAGGACAAGAAAGAAGCACATAAGCTGCGAAACAAAGCCATGCGATACTATTTGGATTCACAAGGAAGGCTTTATAAAAAGTCACTCTCTGGTCCATATTTGGAATGTGTGCACCCGGACAAAGTCGGGGAGCTTCTGACTGAGATACACGAAGGCAGTTGTGGTGCCCATTCTGGCGGACGCTCTTTGGCCTATTGAGCTATAACGCAAGGGTATTACTGGCCGACAATGAGAGCGGACGCCGAGTGTTATGCAAAAAAGTGTGAACAGTGCCAGAAATTCTCCCCATTAAACCATCTGCCTGCTGAAGAGTTGAAGTCTATCACCAGTCCTTGGCCGTTCGCCCAGTGGGGGCTTGATATCATAGGACCATTGTCGAGGGCCCCAGGGAACAAGCGATACCTGATCGTCGCAACAGATTACTTCACGAAATGGGTCGAAACGAAGGCATTAACACACATTCGAGATGCTGACGTGAAGCGCTTTGTATGGAGAAACATCATAACATGATTTGGCATTCCCAGAGCTGTTATCTCAGACAATGACACCCAGTTCGATTGTGGCGTATACCGAGAGCTGTGCGACAAATATGGTATTCGGCCTTACTTTTCTACGCCGGCTTACCTCCAAAGCAATGGCCAAGCCGAAGCCTCTAACAAATCCATCTTGGACGGCTTCAAGAAGAGGCTGGAGAAAGCCAAAGGCAAATGGGTTGAAAAATTGCCGAGTGTACTGTGGGCTCATCGAACTACACCGAGAAGATCGACTGGAGAAACGCCATTTGCCCTATGCTTTGGAACCCAGGAAATCTTACCCCTGGAGATCGGCCTCCCGACACTCAAGTCGCAAGTTTTTAATACGGGCCAAAATGACATGATGCTGGCTTTGGATTTGATTCTAATCGAAGAACGAAGAGACCGAGCCCTTGTGTCCATGGCACGGTACCAGCAGCAGCTGGCAAAGTCGTATAATCAACGCGTTCAGCTGCGCCGCTACACACCAGGAGAGTTGGTCTTGACGAAGGTGCTCCCAGCTGACAGGAAACTGGCCGATGAAAAATTAGGTCCTAACTGGGACGGCCCCTATCAGATCGATTCGATCGCTGGAGTAGGGGCATATCGGCTCAAAGACATGTCAGGAAGGAGTCTGCCACGACCTTGGAATTCCACGCACTTACGCAAATTTTATCATTAACCCGACTTGTGGGACATGATGCTTGTTCCGAACTATTCGCCATGTACATCTCTTTTTTTGTAATACAAAGATTCCCATTCACCTACCACAGAATCTAGTTCAAAGATGTTCCGATTAAAGCCTCCGGATTCGGAGCGCCCTTCGTGGATATCACGATTGGCCAAAAAAAGTTTCCGGATTCGGAGCCCCATCGACGAATGACGTCTTTGGGCCACTAAAGCCTCCGGATTCGGAGCGCCCTTCGTGGATATCACGATTGGCCGAATAAAGTCTCCGGATTCGGAGCGCCCTTCGTGGATATCACGATTGGCAAAATAAAGTCTCCAGATTCGGAGCCCCATTGGCGAATGACGTCTTTGGGCCGTTAAAGCCTCCGGATTCGGAGCGCCCTTCGTGAATATCACGATTGGCCGAATAAAGTCTTCGGATTCGGAGCGCCCTTCGTGGATATCACGATTGGCTGAATAAAGTCTCCGGATTCGGAGCGCCCTTCGTGGATATCACGATTGGCAAAATAAAGTCTCCGGATTCGGAGCCCCATCGGCGAATGACGTCTTTGGGCCGTTAAAGCCTCCGGATTCGGAGCGCCCTTCGTGGATATCACGATTGGCCGAATAAAGTCTCTGGATTCAGAGTGCCCTTCATGGATATCACGATTGGCAAAATAAAGTCTCCAGATTCGGAGCCCCATCGGCGAATGACATCTTTGGGCCGTTAAAGCCTCCAGATTCGAAGCGCCCTTCGTGGATATCACGATTGGCCGAATAAAGTCTCTGGATTCGGAGCGCCCTTCGTGGATATCACGATTGGCCGAATAAAGTCTCCGGATTCGGAGCCCCATCCGTGAATGACGTCTTTGGGCCGCTAAAGCCTCCGGATTCGGAGCGCCCTTCGTGGATATCACGATTAGCCAAATAAAGACTCCGGATTTGAAGCCCCATTGGCAAATGACGTCTTTGGGCTGATTAAGCCTTCTGGCCGTGTGTAACACAATGATGTCGATTAAATCAGGCCGATCAATATTCAAACATGTATATAATAAAACACATGCAAGCACGTATCCGCCAAACAAAAATTATAACAAAACATTGAAAATAAAGTTCTTTTTTATTCGACCAACCAATAAATACATAATTCTAGACGCAATCCGCGTTTGAACATTACAACGAATATTTTTATTCGGAGTCGCCCTCATCATCGCTTTTTTCAACTTCAAAGGCGGCAAAGGGCAATGATCACGATGATCCAGGTCACACAAGTTGGAATCGACACCCTTTGCTCAGAGAGCCTCCGCGGCCTGAAGAGCCGCTATCCAACCATGCTTAAAACCCCGATTCTCGCATCGGCAGACCTCCTCAGCAAGCGTCTCTTTCGTTTTGTCGATCCCAACCTTCCGACCAGTATGGAAGCCCTCCTCGTAACCTTTGGCCCTCGCATTTTGTACGGCAAACATGCCTGCCGTATCTCAGTCGGCGATGGCATGACTCAGTAGCCGTTGGGTCACCCTCTCGTCCACAATCGGGTTAGATTGACCCGTCGCATGCGGATAGGCGACTTTAACCTTCCTAAGCTCCCTAAGCTCACCCTCGGCTTTCTCCGCACGAGCCTCCGAACTGCGGACCCGTTCGTCCATTTTCTCCATCTCCTGCCGCGCGGCGCGCAGACGCATACCTACTTCGTAGGTGGTGTACAGCCCCTTCACCACCCCATGAATACCTTCTCGAAACACTTCGAAATCTCGTCGTCCAACCATCGATTGTTGGACTTCCGGTGGAAAGATCTGTCGAGCGAACTCGACCGCTACACCCGGATCATTGACGATGGAATCTGCCTCAGTCATCAGTTTATTCCACACGAACACCGCAAAACTCAATGGTCGTGGCGTCGCGTCTGACTCATTCCTCGGTCGTGGTCGTGGGGAGCTTCCCCGTTGATACTTCTCTCTTCGGGGTGATCTGCTTCGACGGCTTGAAAGTTGACATTTTTTGCTTTCCTTGGACGTCCTTCCTCCCGTACGCGTAGGCTCGCTGCTGCGATTCATCGCAGTATCTAGGTCATCCAGTCTGTTTGACATTCGCCCTCGCCCCAAGCTAGTTCAAATCGAGTCTGAATAAGAATAAGTGGACCCACTGGCGCGAAATCACCCCATTTATTCGTAGGTATGCAGTGACCCCGAGGCAATTTCATTAATGCTTTTGGCAGTCTCCAAACGACGGAGGCCGACTGATATGTGCCACAGCCACTTCATGCACTAATTTTTGGCTTGTTAAAACGGCCTAATTATCTAAACGACAATTATGGCAGAATGCCTTGAAGTCCATGCGCTAGCTGGGGCAAGGGTAAATTTATTAATCTAATCGGCCGAGCATCTTGGCCCCATGCCGATTGATATGTGCCACAGCTACTTCATGCACTAATTTTTGGCTTGTTAAAACGGCAATTATGGGAGAATGCCTTGAAGTCCATGCACTGGCTGGGGCAATGGCAAATTTATTAATCTAACCGGTCGAGCATCTTGGCCCCATGCCAATTGATATGTGCC
Organism: Camellia granthamiana; assembly: GCA_036172215.1. NCBI lineage: Eukaryota > Viridiplantae > Streptophyta > Magnoliopsida > Ericales > Theaceae > Camellia > Camellia granthamiana. The sequence continues at coordinate 63,121,463 of CM069905.1, forward strand.
ACAACCACTTCATGCACTAATTTTTGGCTTGTTAAAACGGCCTAATTATCTAAACAACAATTATGGGAGAATGCCTTGAAGTCCATGCACTGGCTGGGGCCCCATGCCGATTGATATGTGCCACAACCACTTCATGCACTAATTTTTGGCTTGTTAAAACGGCCTAATTATCTAAACGGCAATTATGGAAGAATGCCTTGAAGTCCATGCACTGGCTGGGGCAAGGGCAGATTTATTAATCTAACCGGCCGAGCATCTTGGCCCCATGCCGATTGATATGTGGCACAGCCACTTCATGTACTGATTTTTTGTTTTTTAAATGGCCTAACTATCTAAACGGCCTAATCATCTAGTCGGCAAGTATACAAAACGTTTTATCCAAAACAACAACCAAACAATTCCGTTCATTAGTAACAGCAAAGTATAAAATGAATTTTCATTAAGTAAATTGGACACAAATTGTAATTATTTTACATATAAAAATTACTAGACAAAAAGCTGTAAAAAGCTGAAAATTACATGCAAATCTTAAAACAAAAAACAAGAGCCGCCCAAATTAGTCCTTGGAGTCAGACTCCAGCGGCTCAACATCCACTTGCTCGTATGGAATTGGCGTAGCCAATGTCACATCAGCAGCAGCAAGGGCTTTGAGCCAGCCGTGTTTAAATCTCCGATTATCAAATTTGGGGACTTCGTCTACATATTCATCAAAGGCAGATTTTTTCCCAGCATCGAATGCGCTGGAAGCCTTCAGGCTGGCTGTTTCCTTCGCCGCCTTTATCTCTTCCAACGCAGCCTCCAATTTAGAGATCGCCTCCTAGGCCAATTTAAGCGTGTCGTCGCTCGCATCCGCCCTCTTCTCGGCGACTGATCTCAATTCTTCAGCATTGCGGGCTCTCTCCATCTCGGCCTCGGCACGGGTGCCCTCCGTCTGCGCCCTACTCCTTTGGCCCTCAACCTTCGATTGTAAACGGCTAATTAGCTCGACGGCATCGTGATAGTGACGACCCATGTCGGCTATCCTTCCAACGGCCTGCAAAACAGGAAGATAAGAACAAGATAATATTTGCGTAAAGAGAAAAGACAAAGTGCAAATATAAACCAAAAGAGCCGATTGCGCAGCCAACCCAATTGCAACTAGATCCGGCTCTGCCCGAAAAGCCGCCTTGTCAGCAGGCAGTGAAACGGACGTCGCCAAGCTGAGTGCAACCGCTGGATCTTTGATCACCGAAGCATCGGAGGAGATCGGCATATTCTTTATCTTGGGCTAGATAACAAAAGGTATGATCACATCCGACTCCTCCAAACGAGATCGTTTGTCGGCACGGTCTTCTTTTGAGCCGGCCTCGACATCGGCAGGGCGCTTCTCCACCCTTTGCTCAGCTTCTACACTTGCCTGCACAAAAGGTTCCGCCTCGGTACTTCTGTTCTTTGCCGTCCCCTCAATAACAGGCAAGGAGGACTGGGACTGAGATTCGGCAGCTCAAATCTCCTCCGTCCTTCGTCGCACAGCCATCCTTTCTGCATTCGCCTTCTTCGCAAGTTTAGTGAGGCTCAACCCAGCCATATCTTCTGGGAACGCGCCAGGAAGGTCCTCCAGACCGTGAAAAATATCGTCAAGTGGACGGTCCTCTCGACCCGAGGTGGACGGAGGATCAGCCGAATTGAGGTCGGCTTCTTCAAATGCTAACTTTAAAGCCTCGTCAACCTCAGTTTCGTATTGGTCTGCCTTGGTGGCCTCAGCAACTTCTAGTCGCTCCGAATCTGATCCCTCGCATCCGACTTGCCTGAAATTTCTGAAATCAGTCAAGATAAGGGTGATAAGAAACTCTTCACCCTTCGAAATTGAGATGTTTTCTGCCGCCGAAAAGGTCGTATAAGTCGGCTCGTAGCGGAGCAGAACGTGGGTTGCCCTCCCCTGCTTCTGAAGACTCGATCGGCCGAAATACTTGAGCGCAGTCTTGATTTCCAAAAGGACGGCGTCGTCAGTCGAGGTCAAGACTTTCTTCAAATCGTTTCCTGCAAAAGCAAAACCATGAGGTCCCGAAAATAAGGTTTTATAAATATAACAAGTAAATAAATAAAAGAAGATACTCGACCACCTGGTTTGCCCCTCCATCTAGGAATACGATCAAGACGATCCTCGCCTTCGCCAAATTCCCAGTTTCCTTGGACGACGACCATAACATCATCGACTCGTTTCCCAGAGCTGGAAAGCATAGTCACTAGTTGATGGTCGGTGTCTTTGGCCCTAAGGAAATAAGGCCCGTGCCGACCAGTAGACTTGGCCAAGGCGTAGCAATGCCGAATAGCGGGAATGCCAAGGTTAAGCCCAAGGCGGCGGTTTAGTGCAATAATCCCCATCACGACCCTAAAGAAGTTGACGTTGGGTTGGGAAGGGATTAACCCCCAATGGCAAAGCACGGCCCTAAGGAGTGGGTGAAGAGGGAAACGGACCCCACCCTCTGCGATTGATAGAAAAGGGAAGACGATCGTGGTTTCATCAACCCTCTCCATATCGAGGGTGTTGTCTGCCACAAATGACAGACGGACGTCATCAGGAATGGAAAAATGGCGTCAGAAGCCAGAAATTCGATCCGGTGAGAGGAGATCTTTTAAATATTTCGCCATTCCCCCCAGCCAATAGGATTATGCTAAGCCAAAAAACAAAGCAGAGAATGAGAGAACTTACAAGAGGTGAAGGAGATAGAGAAGAGTAGGAAGTGCAGAGGTAGTTCGGGAAGCAGTCCAGCGATGGGTGTCTAAAAGCGTGTATGTATTTGAAAAGACGTCGAAATTTTAAATCACAATAAATAGAAGTGTACGAGGGGGTGGGAAGTTGAAATGATAATCGAGAAGCGTGTGTACAGACATTTGCGTTGGAATGCGGTCAGCCGCCGAATTTCGGCTCTAACTCTTCGAGTTCGAAGCCAAACACTCCAGCCAACTGTCGTTAGTGGAATGCTTGGGGGGCAATTGTGGGGGCCAAGATTCGGGAGTCGTAGAAATTTCGGATAGTCGAATCTGGGAGAGTCAAGATTCGAAGCGCTCGGCCATTGGCTCGAAAGCTCAAATCCAACCCTACTCGGCCAAATAACCGATTAAACGAGGGGCCGAGTGAAGATCGGTCCATTATAAAATGTGCGGAATATGAGGTGGGGGATGGACCTAATCCCGAGGCCCAAAGAAGAAAAGATATAAATAGAAGAGACATCAGCCAGAAGGTGGAGGTAAGAATTATCGTGCTTAACTTAGAATACAAGCATTCTTGAGTGTAGAGACTGACTTTTCAGTCGGAGTGCTAATTCCGGCACCCCCGACCGGAGTGTTTATTCCTTTTCAGGTGACTATCAGTGGATCTCGAGCGCTTTCCAAGATCAGAAGAGTATTTCCAAACCACTTCTCCACATCAGTATTTCTCACCACACTATTATGAGGCCTTTTATTTATTTTTGCTTGACTGCAAACTTCACATTTCTCAAACTTATTTGTTAGTCTGGGAATTAATCCTAAACTACTCATGATTTCCACATATCAGCTATTAATATGACACAGACGAGCATGCCAAAAATTCATAGAAGACATCATGTAAACAGAAACATGTGCTTTCTTATTCTCAACATTTAATTTAAACATTCCATCACAGGCATACCCTTTCCCCCACAAATATGCCTTTTTTAGTGATTACATATTGGTCAGATTCAATAGTCTGCTTGAAACCAGCTTTGTTGAGCAAATAACTTAACATCAAATTTTTCCTCATGGACGATGTGTACAACACATCTTTTAAGACAAGCACACGTCCAGAAGTAAAATTCAGCTCAACATCCCCATACCCGAGCACCTTGGTTAAACTGGAGTCACCAAGCATAACAGTCCTCTCCTCATTAAAAGGAGTGAAATCTTTGAACCAATCTTTATCATAGCAGACATGCCTATTAGCACCAGAGTCTGCCCACCACCCTTCCACAGATTGAACCATAAAAATATCTGTAATCATAGCCACAAATGGTTCCTCGGTAACATTAGCCTGTGGTCGAGACTGTTGTTTCCGAAATTTGCAAGTTTGAGCAATATGCCCACTTTTGCCACACACAAAACATGTCACATTTGTTAGATCTTGTGAAGGGGGTTCTTGGTTCCATTTCTTTTGCCTCGGGTAATTTTTATTTTGTGGCCTTTCAGTATTTTTCCAGATTTTCTTAACTAGTTTCAAGTGACTATTTTTATGAAATCGACCTTTAGGTAAAGTATTTCCAGAAGTTAAATTTACCTTTGCAGTGGAATGCTCTTGTGTCATAAGCACATCTTGTCCTCGTGCTTCCTCCTCCACCCGAATCCGTGTGATTAGAGTCTCCAAGGATGTCTCTTTTTGCTTGTGGTGCATTGACTTCTGGAACTCCCTCCAAGATGATGGTAGTTTGTTAACAATACCTGCTACAACAAGATTGTCTCCAATTTTGATGCCTTCAGATCTAACTTCAGCTACTAACATCTGAAAATCTTGAACTTGCTCCACCACTGATTTTCCATCTATCATCTGATAGCGGAAAAAACGGCTTGCAGCATATTTTTTAGCGCCTGCCTCTTCGGTGTCATATTTGTTCTGCAAGGCTTTCCAAATTTTCTTAGCCGTGGTGTAAGTAGTATCATAATAATCATAAAATTGATCTGAAAGACAATTCAAAAGATAGTATCGACATTTATACTCATCTGTGTTGTATTTCTCGATTTTTTCAATATGAGCAGCATACTCCTCGTCGGTCATCTCTTCAGTGGGGACTTTGTTTGGATTTTTCTCGGTCAGGATATAGGCCACCTTGAGGAGACTGGGGTAGAAAAGCACCTTGCCTTTCCATCTCTTGAAATGAGCTCCCTTGAACCGGAAGGGCTTGTTGAGATCGCCGGTATTCTCGTTGGGCTTCTCCAGTACTGCTCCATGGATTTTTGCTATTTGAATCTCCTTAAAATTGTTGGTGATAATTACAAATAAAACACCAGAAAATAAGAATAATAAAAATTACAATAACTATTGTAAGGGCTGAGGCGTGGGAAATTCGCTCTCTTTAAGGAGATTTAAGCCCTCTGCGGTTAGGCAAAGCCTCACACCGGTGCAGCAGAAAAAACCTTGACTTGTCCCCCCTAGGATACAACAGCCCGACTAAGTCGTATGGTTAACCAATACTGCACAATTGGTTGAACCCAAAGCTTTATCACATACACTCTTTTTTATTTGCTTGATAATCTCACACAAGACATAATAAAAGCAACCAAAATTTCTTCTCGTATATCTCAAGATAGGACATAGCTCAATATATATAGGAGAAAAAACTAGGAGGGTCTTCCTTGGTGGATAAAAAAAGAAAGACTTGGAAGACTTGAAAGGATAAGACTTGGTGTGGACGCGCCCCCGCGTGAGGGCCTTACCCCACAGTTCGGACTCAAATTGTCACGGTTCTTAATCTGAACCAAAGAGTCCAAATCCGGCAAATCGTTTTGAGAAAACAGATTTTTAGAAAAGAAGTACCAAACATGGACTGCTTTGCCAGATACAGAGTCGCCACCTAAATATTTTTTAATGGGGGAATTTAGGAAACCCTGACTCGTTTGCCTAAGGCCACGTGTCCGTCATCACCAAAGTTGCCTCGGCTCGGGAACTTGGGTACGATTAGGGAAGGCCACATCGTGAGCACCCCCGCTCGCCCGATCAAAGATCGACCTCTACTAACTATGATATCTAGTTTTGAAAACATTATGCGTTCTTATTCCGGTTCATTAGCCTAGATTTACTATGTGATGCGCACAGTATACAAGTATAGACTGGATCGCCTGAATTGGAACGAAACATCTCCTGTTTGTTTTGAAAAAGGGTTCGCTACTCTCAAGTAGGCTAAAATGTGGATTTGCCACCCTCAGGTGGGCTTAGAAAAATGAGACGATTCGCCACTCTCAAGTGGGCTTAAAACTCACAGTCGAGGACTTGTTCCAATCCAAATAACCCAACCTTCACCCACAGGCATTCAGGCAGTTATATCACGTAAGCACATAGCCTCATGGTAAGCATGTTATCATGGCAACATTCACACACATGTGGCATGCTAAAGCATAAAAAGTTTACCTAGTACTCCAAGCCAAAATAGAAACTAGTTAGTAATCATATGCATGATCCTAGTTCATGTTTAAAATGGCTAATGCAACACATGCAAAGATGCTATCTAGACAGGCTCGACTATTCTAAACATGGCATGTGAAATGCAACAGATAACATGTATTCAATTTGGAATTGAAATACAATGCAGTTAGCATGATGTGCCGAGCCCGGTGCATGCAAGACAAATGTATGTATACAAACATGCTATTATAAGTATGCTAATTGAAACATGCCTTAAACTAACCATCGAAAGCTAGTAAATAAAAGGGAAAAAAGGTGTGGGGTTGGAAGACATACACACACTCACGCACACTTATTACACAATTGCCCTCACTCGGAGGGTCCGAATAAATATTACATAACCAAAATAAATACCGCTAGATTAATTATTACAGAACTTCTAATTAATTAACTAATTAAATGTAGAAGGAAGGTGGCCGCAGCCCTGCCTCGGAATGCGTAGATGCTGCATGCTTGACTCGTCTCGCCCGGAAACTCGCTGCCATAGCACTGTTGCCTCTGTTAACACTGCCCTGCTCCTCTGAGGACTGTGAAAATTCTTGGGACACCTCTGAACTACTTCCTGATCACTCTGGAATACCACCGGCCAATTCAAAGCACCAACGGCCATGGGAGTGGGCTTAACGGCTAAATGTTGGACCATCGGCCAGCCACTGATGGTCGGTCGCACTGTAAGTGGCCGGCCGGCCATTACTTCCTGCAGAAACCTGCAGTTGACAGCAGGAGAGGGCAAACAGTGTATGGCATGGAATTTTCAAGCAAATGTGAGCATGGACACACTCCCTATCATGTCATGGACTCAAGGGAGTGCGGGCCCTCGACCCTCGGGCCATCAATTACGCATTTCGATGCATGATAGCCTAAGAGGCCAAGTTCGCCATTCGATGTAAAATGCATGTACCAAACAAATGAGTGACAATGCCTTATCATGTTGAGGTCAAGGGGTATTGGCGACCGAAGATTGAGACGTGTTTCGTCACTTCGAGTACGAACACTTCTCAATCTTCATACTTGGTTTGACACCCCAAACCAAGCGAAATGTAATGCAATGTGTGCCATATACAATGCAAAATGATGCAACTCATGCAAGGCAATATGAACATGCTAAGCTAATGCAACATGATACTTTCTAACCATGCAAGCTAGACTAATGCAATATGGACATATCAAGCATACAACAAGACTATGTAATGCCATTAGCTAAACAACATGTAAGCATGTGAAAATGATACAATGTAAGCATACAATCAATATAATGCAACATGCAAGCATGCAAAGTATGCAAAGATGGACTTATACTGAAATGAGAGGACCTCAGCCCCGCCCAAAACAGTGGCCTAAAAGTGCCCAAAATGGAGGTGCCAACATGCAAAACAAATATGCAAACCAAAGGGCCTAAAGCTAAGGCATGGAAGGCAATTTCAAGAGCACCCAAAAGGAGGTAAGCATGGATATCAAACCCCTCAAAATCAGAGATATGGTATGATGGAATAGGCCCCAAAACCTACATACATGGCATCCCAAAGACTTAAACACTTAAGCATGCATAATGCTCATTTCAAGGCATAACAAAAATAACTCTTCATGGCATGAAAGGGATGACAAATGCGATCATACAAGCATGATTTATGGACTGAAATAACGTGGAAAATGACTCCGAATTACTGAAACAACCCAACTCAAGCATGCTCATGACTCACACCCCTTAAAGCTCACAAGCCAAAATGCAAAGAGGCTACCCTAAACATGGAAAATATGATCAAAACAGCACCTAACAGATCTCAAGCATGGTAAGACATGGCTAAAACCTTCATGAAGCTAGGTTATAACATGCAAGAATCATGACCTAAATGCATGGCACATTTCTAGGCAATATGGGGGAATACAAAACAAGTGCATTAAGCATGAGAGAAGGCATTAATCCGACCAAAAACAGAGACATATTATGACCAAAAGACACCTAAAAAACCTCTGAAATGGAGCCAAAAACAACCAAGCACATATGCTACCCTTATGAGACCAAAACATACACAAATGAGAGACCAAGGGAGAGGGGTGTCCCTCCCCTACGCAAGACTTCAAACCCCCTTCTTCACCACTGAAAATCCACTGGATTTCAGTGGTGAGAAGGCCAATACACCAAGGTAACCAAAGCTTAACAATGAAAGCACAAAAAGGGCCAAACAAGGCCTAAGAGGGGGAGGTCGACCCCAAACAACAAAGTGACCTTAATGAAGTATCTTAAGCATGAAAATACAAGACTTTTTTTAGTTATACACGAAGCTCAAATCAGTAAGCAAAGCAGGTCAAAAGCTAGTGCAAGTTTGGGGAATATAAAGTAACTAACTCACCCTTGAAGAACACTCCAAGAACAGCAAGCTCAGCCCTCTTCCTTTGATCAAAATCAACCCAAAACTTCAAGAACAAACCCTCAAGGCCTCTCAAGTTGAAGTGTGGTGTAATAGTAGGTGTTTAAGTGCAAAACTAAGGGTAAAACACACTTTTAGGCTCTTAAACACACAAATGAAGAGAGAGAGGGAGATATAGAGAGAGAAGGTGTATATCAGATGTATATAGGTATTTTGCTCTGGTTTTTTGCTGAACCAAACAAAGGAGGAGGAAGAGGCTCTTATATAGACAAGGTAAAGGTCTAAGCTTCCAAGAGAAGCTATCCAAAAGGGTCAAGGCTTCTAAGGGAAGCTAAGCCAGGGGTTCAAGGCTTCTTGAGGAAGCTAAGACAAAGGGTCAAGCTTCCTTAAGAAGCTTGAGCTAAGGGTGCAAGTGGTTGGGACCAAAAAAGGTCAAAGGCTCAAAACAGCCACACCCGTGCATGGGGGGGAGGGTCCGTGCATCCCAGCTGGCACAACTGGCATGCATTATGCCTGCAAAAGGCAAAAAGGTGGTACCGGCCAGCAAAAGAGGCCATCGGCCAAACAGATGGTCGGCCGACTACACAAAATGCCGACCGGCCAATGTTATATTTCACCAATGGCCGGTAGCAAGAAGACACGGCCGGTGGCCTCAAGCCAGGGCCGGTGGGTGCCAGGGGTAGCTAAAAAGCTACTCTCTACCCTCAGGTGCAAAAACACACAAGTCCTTGGTGCAAAACCAAGGACAGGACAGTCGAGTTAAGAGATCCTGAGGCAAGGCGCGCGGTCGAGACCTCCGGGAACTTGAAACGAACACGAACATGGGTGATCACTGAGTGTTCAAGCGGTGACGTCCAAGTCTTGAAGACGGTCAAAAATGGGGTGTCTACACTTGGCGAAGACTTATCTTGGAAGACTAGGAAGACTGGATGTGGATAAGAATGGGGAGACTGGACCAAGACTTGGCAAAGACTTGAATGGTAAGTAAACTTGGTAGAAAAGAAAAGAAAACCAACCTATGACACATTATAATATTAAAATACCTGCTAACACTTTTTTTTTTTGCAGTATATAGTTGATGGGTGGACGTAGTGTGTTTGGGTCGGTGGAGGCAATGTGTAACAACATCATTAGTGCTGAAGCAACATAAGTACATAAAAATTGGTATAAAAAAAAAAAAAAATTGTATTCCATATGTTCTCATTATGAGAGTATTTCATTGGCTATTTGTGGGGTATTTTTATTGTTATGAATGGTGTGGGCGGGTGAGTGATTTCATGGTGTGCAGGTGTATATGCCTCTTAGGTGTCACTTGCCGAAGTAGAGATGAAATTTGCTATTGTTTGGCAGCCATGGAGGAAGAAGAAATAATATATACATTTATATAGGTTTATTTAAAAGAGAGAAAAATATCATGGTATAATGATCAATTTACATATTCTGTTGACAAAAATTAATGTGTATTTTAGTCTATAAATTACCTAGGAATTATATAATTATTTTCAAATGATAAAAGAATAATTCGTACATGAGTAAAAAGTCAAACCATAAAAAGTTAAGGTAAAATTTGTATTGCATATAAGATTTGAATAGGAGAGCTTTTCTTTTACAAGTTTTGTTTCCTTCTCACCCCATAATCTTCTGTACCTTTGTTTTTTAGGAGGGACTGAGCAAATCTTGGGTGTTTTCTAACCATCCCAAACTTCTTAGAAATAACTATTTTGCCTCTAAAGGCTAAGTTTATCTTGAGGATGTTTTGTTGATTAGAGAGTTAAATAGATCATTTTGTCTTATTAGATGCTATGTTATATGGACTCTTAAAAATAACTCAAATATTTATATCGGACACCTGATACTCGGACAAAGATATGAGATATGTGTAGATTACTTTTCAACACTACGCCAAAATTGGGCTTTAGCGGCGGTTTTTTACCGCCTTTAAAGGATGTAAAACCGCCGTTAAAGCCTTTAACAGCAGTAATTTAGGACCGCCGTTTATACTCGTGTCGGAAAAGGTACAACCGTCATAAAAGGGTAAATTACCGTTGTTAAAAGTCGGCCAAAAACGGCAGTAATATAGGACCAAAAACGGCGGTTATTTACCGCCGTAAATAGGTTCAAATTTTTTAAAAAATAATTCTCTCTTCTTGCACCCCCCAGGCCTCGAACCCTTGACCTCTAATCCACGCACACCAACCACTACACCACAGCGACTCTATATGAAATATATTCCCTAAATAAATATTTAAACATTACTTTTGCTTTATTGTAGATGGTCATGTTCAACCTCTAGCCGCGCGTGGTCACCACACGCCGGAGCTTCGCCAGCAAAGACTGTCGTCATTAACAGCAGTAATGAGAGGGCTTTAGCGGCGGTTTTGTTACCGCCATTAAAAGAGGGCTTTAGTGGCAGTTTTTTTAACGACGGTTTCATTACCGCTGTTAAAGATACTTTAGCAGCGGTTTTTTAAACGGCGGTAACGAAACCGCCGTTAAAGATACATTAACGGCAGTATTAACGGCGGTTTTCGTTACTGCCGTTAAAGACGGCAGTAACGAAAACCGCCGTTAATACCCTGTTTTGGCGTAGTGCAATGAACTCTTCTTAATTATATAATTATATAGGATAAATTACACTTTGCCTCCTTTATATTTAGTCACTTTTCCTCTTTGACTATTTTGGCGCTTCATGTTTCAAGGTTTTTCCAGTTTACTTCTACAGTTAATTTCTGTTAAAAATTAGACAGAAAATGACACATTAACAGTCACGTGGTATAAAAATATTTAATTATATAACTTACATCTTAGTATAAACTTAAACGCCAATATAATAATATATATTTTTTTGTTATGTGACACTTATTATGACATTTTCTATCTAATTTTGAAAATAAATTAGCTTTATGAGTAAACTAGGAAAAAATTGAAACATAAATGGTGGAAAAAAATAAACGTTAAGGACCAAATTGGGAAAATTATCAAACATAAAGGGGACAAAATATAATTTACCCAATTGTATATAATACTATTATTATCTGTATATATTATTGTATAATTACTATAAATGTCTTTTAGACACGGTAAGTTAGTATCATTTTTTCTTAAATACTTAATTAAAATATAAAAATATGATTTTTTTTTTTTTTTTGTCGAGTCTACGAACCTTTAAATTTATGGTTTGATGAGTTTGACCTCTAAATACGTATCTGCATTCGACATCCGTACCCAAGTCCATACAACATAGATCACTCGACACCCGTCCCAAGTCCATACAACATAGATCAGATGGATGTACATGTCCCAAAAGGTTAATGTTTTCCTGTTTAGAGAGTTAATCTGCTCAGAGATCATTTCATCTTATCAAAGAGATGTAAGAGAATACTAGATGAGCCTGAGGGTCCATTTGTTTTCAGAGGTAGATTGAGTGGGATTGTCAGTGAGGGAATTATTAGTAAGAAGACTGTTAGTGATGGGACTAAGAAAATTTTTGTTTGTTTGATAACCAGTGGATTAGCAATAATTCCTGTTTGTTTTGAGAGATAAGAGTGTAATTAACTAGTAAAATTTCATAAATACCCTTGTTACATTATTATCAAATTTGAAAATTAATAGTGAGTGAATTATGAAAAATTGTGTTTGTTTGTGATATATTTTAATATTAAAAAATTATGTTTTATAAAAATATTATTATATTAAATTATTTTTATAAAACATAATTATAAAAATGAACTGAAAGAAAACATAATTATGTAATAATTAGAGAACCAAAAGAAAACAAATCAACTCAGCCCATGGTTTTCCAAAACCAGTCCATGGTTTTAAACATTGTATTGAAAAATTTTATTCACTTAAATATTGGTTCATTCATCATCATCTTTGCCTTTTCTATTAAAAAACAAAAGCAAAGCTTTGCCTTCATCCATCAGCACTGCAACGACGACAATGACGTCGATCTTTACCGTCAACGATGATGACGACGACGATGCAACGATGCCGATCATCACTGTCAACGACGACGACAACGTTGATCTTCACCGTCAACGCAATTTTGTTTTTCTTGCGAATTTCAATTTTGTATATCGTATATGTCTTTTGATTTGTATCTCTTTTGTTTGATTTAGTCGAAGATTGTAGCATTACTCTTCAATTTTATTGATCTAATTTGCAATTTGTCTACACTTCTGTTTGGTTGATGAGAAAACCGAATGAAATATGCATATATATATATATGATAAGAGAACAGAGAGAGAGAGAGAGAGAGAGAGAGAGAGAGAGAGAGAGAGAGAGAGAGAGAAGAGGATAAACAAGTAAATCACTCCCCTAATACCAACGAACTAATTTTCAATACCAAGTGTTGGGGCAGACTAACAATCCCAATATGCAAGGCCCATTTGAAGCCCTCCGGCTTATGAATCCATTCCTCAAATCTGCAAACAAACAGGAAGGATGTTCACTGTTCATCATTCACAGTCCACTCCGGACTGTGAAAGAGGAAAACAAATGGGGCCTGAAAGAGATAAAAAAGAGCCTTTAGAGACATCCAATGCTTTAGGTAAAACTATCTATATTTTCATTTTCAAAAAAAATATATATGTACGGGCACTGAAAATCTGATACTTGATGATGAAAAAAATCAATAAATAAGATAATCAGAACAATCATATGATCGCCATCTATAAGACAAAACGCATCTAGCCGCTAACGGCTGGGGGTCCTCCGACGCGTCCTCCAATATTAATATTATAAAAATATTTAATGGACAAATTTTACAGACAAAACAACGTACCTTAACCCATAGGAGTCTATTTATAATAGCTAGTGCATTGCCTAGCAAGTAGTTTGAGTACTCTAGAAATCTTTTCCAAATAATCTTCAGTTGTTTAAAATTTCTATATTGATAAGACTTCATCTTTTAACAAGTTTTGTACAACATAAAAAATTAATGTAGTGTTTGATTAATATTTGTCAACTGTCATAAACGTGATAATTCATAACTGCATCACGTAACAGTATTGGGACTCACATAATTCTTGTGGTGATCTTTATTCATTGTCAATATATATATTGAGCCATAGATTTTAATCATTAACATATTTTTTTATGAACTCCTTAATGCAACTTATTTTTAAGAATTGAGTCAATTTCACTTTTATCCTCAAAATTGTCATAATTTTTTTTTATCTCATCTCTAAATTGTTGACTTCGTCTATTTAGCCCATAAAACTTATGATTTCTCTTCATGTGGTCTAATTGGAGGCTATTGCACAAATCAATAATAATCAAATCCTAATTTGATGATAAAAAAAAAAAAATTTAAAAATTTGATCAATTTAAATTATACTAATGGACACCTATTAAATTGGTTGTAGGTGCGAAAGTGGATATTTCTTTTGTATGATTTTCTCAAAATTTTTAAAAAAAGACTTTCAAAAATATCTTAGGCTATATTGCTCTTGCATGCTAACTTTCTTTCAAAATTTAAATGAGTTTTGAGAAAGAGAGGACAGTGTGAAAAAATTTCAAAACAAATGCTTACCTAAAAATAATAAATTATAAATACACATTTGAAGATTTATTTAAAATACAAATCGTCACATTGGTGATTATGAAAATTACAAATATTTACTTGTCATAATTTTTTATTTAATAAAATTTTTAAAAAATGAAATTTTTAACTACTCCTCTATACAATAATAAGATTACTTGAATTATTAATTGAAATATATTTATGATATCATTAAAAATTATTGATTGAGTTAATGATTTACTAATAGGGATTGGACTCTCTCTAGTTGGTTATTTCAATTGAACAGTCCAGTCCGACTCATTTTGGGTGCACCAAATGATCAAAATCGTTCAATGTGTAGGGTTAATCAAGTACTTCAACCTTCTAAAAAATCACGTTGATCGGATATTAATAGGTACTTGATCAGATCACATTTGTGTCAATAATTTATTTTTAAAATGATACTTACCGTTGACACAAATATTATCTGATCAAATGGCTATTGATATTTGATTTATGTGACTTTTTGTAGGGATGAAATACTCAATAAGCCCTACATATTTTGCGGTTCAAATCATCAATGTGGGCTATGTGCTAGGCCCACAAAGGCCTAACAACACGCTCTAATTTGATTTTAGACTGGAAAAAAACTTGAGCCTTACTAATGAAACGTATTATTTGTTATATGATTAAAAATTTGAAGGGGGTGATTAATTTTCAAAAGAGTAATGTTAGAGACTCACAATTTGAATTTCTAAATTTATCCACAATGATATGGTAAGAGAAATAGGCCTTATACATTTGAGTATATGACTAATCAAAAACTAACATGCATCCTGCCACATTATTGTGGATCAAATTGTAAGTGATTTTTTGTGGGGCTTAAATATTTTCCTTTTCAAAAATATAAGAGAGAATTTATATTTTAAATAAACTTCAAGTGGCGTATTTGCAAAATTTAGGAGAATTCTATTATACATGCCCTCACTATATGCACTTTTAGTTACAATATTTCCTCTTCAGTTATGATCAAGTTTATTTTTTAATTATGATATTATTTTGAGATATTTGATTATGATTTATTTATTTATTTTTTTGTGCACTTATCAATAAGTCCTACTTTTGTGACTTATTACTAATTAAGTCTTATTGATAGATTTAATACTGTAAATTTATTTATAAAAATAAGAAACGCCGATAAATTTATCAATATGACTTAATAGGTTTAAGGGTAAACTACCAATAGGTCCTACTTTTGAGACTTATTACCCATTAAGTCCTATTGATAAATTTATTAAGTGATAAAGATAAATTTATCAGTCTTTTATTTTTATGAATATATTTATAGTGATAAATTTATCAGTCTCTTTATTTTTATGAATAAATTTATAGTGATAAATTTATCAATATCTTATTTTTATAGTGTTAAATTTATTAGTTAGGACCTGTAAGTAAATAAGTCTAGTTAATAGGACTAATTGGTAAGTACCCCTAGGTTTAATAGGTAATAAGTTTAAAAATAAGATCTATTGCTAATTTATCTTCTTTTTAAAAAAAAATTACAGAGTTATGTCATTTTCTTATATAGTTATAAAGTGCATAGTTGTGTACGTAGGCGCATTTTAGAAAAAGTTAAAAGTCAACTTTTTAATTTTTAAAATAAAAATAAAAATAAAAATAATGTAATAAAAAAAAATCAAAAAAACCAATAAACTGGCTTTTCAAAAGTTGGCAAACGAGGCATAGTGTTTCCCCTGTAATTCAAATGAAAAAGGAAATAGTTTCCATCATAGATGAAAAAGGAAATAGTTTCCATCATAGTTTCACAGTTAAGGGCTGGTCCTGGGTTGATGCCGCCTAATTCTCGGCAATGTCGCTAACCGATGTCCGAGATTGAAAATTTAGTTGTATGCTACGCTCTCTTTGTTTTTCTTGATTTCTCATTCTCATTCATCCCACCACGTCGATCTTGCCCAAACCATCGTGTCCAATCCAACTTCAAATTCGACGTTTCGATCGACCCTCATACGAATTGAATCGCTTCATCATCGCTGGTCAGCTCAGAAACAGACAGAAAGCAGAGCATATAAAAGCACGAATTATTAGGTAATTTAAAATCAGTCTTTATATTTGTCTCTAATTCGATCTGTTCTGGTTTGAATTTGAATTTGAATTTTCTTTCACTCCCGTATCAATTTTGATCATGCCCATCTGGGAATTGTTTTCCAACTGTCAAATCTCAACATTTTTTTTGGGGGTTATTTTTGCCCCCTTTTCCTCATATGGCTAGCTTCTAATTTCATTACCTGATTAATGATAAAAGGGCAAAAAACAAATATTGAGTCTGTTTATGTTGATTGTTCAGATTGAATTTTCTAATACAAAGATCATTTGGGTGGAGAAGATTAGATGATTTATTGGACAAAGGGACATGTGGACTATGTTTTGTGGGTGATCAAAGATTTTATTTTTCCGTGTATATATTTGCCTCCGTTTGGCAAGTTGGTTTCCAGGCTTTTTTTTTGGCTATTTTAGCCACAAAAGACAAAATAGGCTATTTTAGCCACAAAAAACAAAACATCACATCCAACTCATAATCATTACAAAAAGTCAAAAAGTGCTTTCCAAACCAAGCTTTTTACCCCAGGCTAAAATAGCCAAAAAGCCAAAAAGCCAACCCACTTCCTAAATAAAAGTTTTGTAAATTTGGAGAGATAGAGGTGCTTTTTATTCTTTTGTGTATATATATATATAATTTGTTTTCATTGCTTGAGGGTTCTGTGCTTGGCAGTAATTGGTTAGAATCTGAGTGTTCCTTAATCACAAAGTACCGCAAAAGTTGAGTAAATAAAAATTATGTACATTGTTTGGTCTTTGGAAGCAGGGGAATCGTTGACAAGATTATTGCAATTGTAATTCAAGATTGGTGCTTGGTGGTGTTGTATTTTCAATTTAATGGTTTATAAATTGACTATTTAACTAGTTGAAAGAAGAAAGGGTCTACAAGGGCTAGAGAAGTGATGGATATATAGTTGACTGACATGTGGAGAAGTTCTTGCACTATTGGTCATTTGGCTTGAATTTGAGGGGCATAGAGGAAATAGAAGAGTCTTAAGGCTCAAAGTAGCTGTTTTCATGCAGCTAAACAGTGAGGTGCCTGGTCCTTCGGGTCGGTGGATTCATCACGAACCAATTTCTGTTGTTTCAAAAGTTGAGGTCTTGACAGGGAATAAAGTAAATAACAATATATCAGTGCAGACAGGTGAGGAATTTTCTAGGCAGTTTCTTCAGGATCGTCGTACTCCAACAAAAGTTGCTGCTATTCCTGACACGCCTCAAAATCATGAGCTGAAAGTTGGATTCAATAAAAATCAGAACAGTCATATGGGATATGAGGAAATTACCAGAATTCTTGGTTTGAAGAGGATGGATTCTGAATGTGGTTCTGATATATCAGAGTTTGCTTCTGCAAAAGGGTCTACTGCCGAGGTTGAGAATGGGGCTTACATTGATCTAGTATGTGCATACAACAAGGAAAATAGTGATTATGGATATGGGCCAAGAAGGGTTACTGGAGAAGTGAACTACGATCCAGCTGCTATAAGACCAAGTGCTCCACCCATAAATGAATTGGAATCCTTTCAATCCTCCCAACCTTATGGATTAGTGGTTTTGGATGGTTCTCAATCTGGAAAGATGAAGTTCCTCTGCAGCTTCGGTGGAAAAATCTTGCCTCGGCCAAGTGATGGGAAACTTAGATATGTGGGGGGAGACACTCGTATTATTTCTCTCGGGAAGAATCTTTCCCGGGAAGAACTTGTGAAGAAAACCTCAGGAATTTGCAACCAACCTCACGCAATCAAGTACCAGCTACCTGGTGAGGACCTTGATGCCCTTATATCTGTGTCCTCTGATGAGGATCTTCAAAATATGATAGAGGAATACCAAGGCCAAGAAAAGCTTGGGGGTTCTCAACGACTCAGGATATTTTTGATTCCTTTGAGTGAATCTGAAAGTAAATGTCCTCTTGATGACAACACTATTATTCAGCAGAGCAATCCTGATTATCAATATGTTGTTGCTGTGAATGGCATAGTTGACCCCAGCCCACGGAGAAATAGTGAGCAGCTTTTGGCAAGTGATGTGATTCAGTTAAAAACTAATTTGAAAACTAAGGACATACTTGGTGACTCATATTCTACGCAGTATGTGAATGAATTCCAAAATCTGGTTAGCTCTTCCATTCAATATCCTCCGTTCTCTCCATTGCCAGGTCAGCAGGGAGATTCAAATGGTGTTCATACACAATTATACAAGGATAGCTTATTTTCTGGTAGTACTGAAAGCTGCACCTTGTTCAGCACTGCTCAATTACCACCTGAAAACTCCGCCAGTGATGCTGCTAGTTACTATCATCCCACTCATGGGGCAGTAACTTCAATGAACTGTTATGTTCCTAATAAAATTGAGGATATCAGACAGCCAAGTAAACCAGGTGGACTGGAGTTTCACAACCACATTCCCAGCAGAGAATTTGTAGTTCCTCCTAGCTTTGATCGAAATGATACCGATGCTGACAAATACTCTTTTGAGAGGCCAATGCTTAAGGAAAGAACATTTCATTCTGAAAAGCCTGTCTCACACTCTGGAGATCCAATAGGTCTGTTGTCAGGATCTAATGAATCCATTGGTTCTCAGCATAGAATGCCACATGCGTTCTCTGATTCACAGCTGAAGGAACATGGGGGAAGGTCTGCTTACTGCTCACAAGAAAGAATGAGCCCATCTTCTCCCTTGAACTTCTCAAAACCACAGTTGTCTTCAGAGGTGGTGTCAGTTGCTTTGCAAGAAAATGCGCTGCAACTGCCTGAGAATATTGATTTGGTCAGGCCACAAGTCCAACTTAAGTTACAAAATGTAGAACCTACAGTCTCCCACAGAAGAATGGATATTCTAAATTGCTCTTTAGGCTCTGAATCATTGAGCAGGAATGAATATACTCAAGAGGATGCTGATGACAAATTTCAATCAACAAAGGATGTAAAGAGAAACAACTTCATCATACAAAACCTTAATGAGGAAAATCCTCAAAGTTCTGAAATATTGAATGCTTCAGATGATAAGGACCCTCTCTTACATTGGGTTGAAAAGCTTTCTAAGAGTAGGCCACCTTCTTTAGCCATGGAATACATGAATAAATCTCCAAGCATCAATTATGACCCAATTTCCATTCTTAGTGTTAATACTCCATCACAGGAGTTGCAAGTCTCTGGGGGCATGGTTCCTACATCAGCAGGGATTGATTTGGAACATTTTGTGGAAACAATGATGGTACAACCCCAAAGCATCCAACTGGAGAAAGCTCCAGCTGAGCTCAGTTTCAATGGCCAAAGAACTGCCAAAGATCAGCAGCATGTTTTGACTGTGGTCGTGGGTGGTGAACGTGGAAGTGATACATCACAGGCCAACAATTTGGAAGTTGCAGGCATGTTTCCAGGCTTCAAGCAACAACCTAGTGATGAAAATTCTCCGAGCGATGTACCGTGGGGTTTGAAAGATGTTCTAGTTTGTCATGAATCTTCTGGTGCATGTCAGAACAATATGGGTTTCCAAGAACCCATCCTAGTAAGCGCTGCTGATCTGTGTCCGTCTGCAGTTTGTGACAATGCTGGTATGGATGCAAACTTGCATAATCTTCCTGCAATGCAGAACCCAGCAAAAAAATCTGGTTTTAGGAGAGAAGTATCTCTGATTGATGATGATTTTGTAAATTACACCAATCAGACGGTTGCAAAGTCAGGAATTCTAGGATGCGCTAATGAAAAGCAAATTCCAGAATATGTTTCCCTGAACAATTACAATGAGCAAAATCAGCTGGATTCCATGGTTACTGTGGAACAGGTGGCTGACACTGCATTTCGTGGCGTGGAATTTTCCTCTGCAACCATCCCCCTTGCAGTGGATGCAACTGGTGATGAAATTATATCCTCTGGTGTAACAGAGCCTGACAGCATACTTCCAGAGTCTGACTATGAGGTAATATTATCTTGCTACTTGATTATTAATTTATATTTTTATGAATTTTTTTTCTAACTATAGCTGAAGTTAATACCTGGTTCTGTATAGAATGGCAAAGCCGACAATGGAGATAAGGATGAATCTATTAGTGATGCAATGATAGCTGAAATGGAAGCTGATATATATGGTTTGCAGGTTTGCACTACTATTTCAATTACTCATCCCTGTTTTTAATATTTATTTTCTCAGTTATTAAGTTTTGGTTATGTCTATACAAAACCATAAAAATTTGTTTTCGTTTTGTCCCCATCCTTCAATAGAAAAATGACATGAGAGAGAGAGAGAGAGAGAGAGAGAGAGAGAGTTCTCAGGATAAATATTATTCATTCAGAGGTAATTGTTCCTTTACACAATCCAATATATATAGGTAAATAGTTTCCGTAACTAAAAAGAAAAACTAAGCTATAAAATTCTAAAGAAAAAATCTCAGAAATAAAACCTTATTAAATCAAAATTCCTAAGGATACTAAAATTCAATAATTCTTCAATTTATTGTCATCCAATGCCTTTGCGATCCTCATCGCAGAGAGAGAGAGAGAGAATTCTGTTACCAATTTTTTAATCTAGCAGACTATGCACTTTGTTTGTGGCAGGCTGCTTCATAAACATGAGGATTGCTGTTCATTTTATGAAGCTATGTCCACATTTCAATACTTGCTATTGGTTTCTTCTTACAGTATGATTATGTTAATACGCAAGATAATACATCTAGTGAGATTATCACTTGGTGCTTGCCCCTCCCTAATTTTGATCATTCAACTCTTGAATGAATTTTGCTCTTGTGATGCCCTAATTGACACCATGTGTCATAGGGTTGAACCTAGCTTTCCAGCACAGAGGATGGAAGCCCCTCCCTAATTTTGATCATTCAACTCTTGAATGAATTTCGCTCTTGTGATGCCGTAATTGACACCATATTTCATAGGGTTGAACCAAGCTTTCCAACACCCAAGATGAAAGCAGCTAGTGTCTGCTCTGAACACTGGCCTGAAAGACAAGATGTGTAATTACTGACATTCTTCCTTTTATTTTGTGTACTTCATGTGTATGTTGTACATGTATATTTTCTTGCTGGAGTATATTTGAAACCTATTCAATTGTGATATATGGAATTTTTCCCTTTAGATAGGAAAGACATCGTGCAGAATCTTGAAAGATGGTTCTTGTATGAAACAAATCCAGGCTGATAGCTTTTATTTTGTAGCCTGGCCAATATGTACGCATACCTATGCATACCTAATTATTTTCATCTAAAGACACTGAGAAACTTTGAGCTCCAACTATGCATACCTAATTATTTTCTAATGATGCAAAATAAGATTCTAAATTTTCCATTGCATTTTCTGCTTAGTCATTGAACTACTTGTGACAATATTTACATCCTTCTACGTAAAGTGTCTGGTATTGCTTCTCCTTAGCTACTGAAAAATCATTTATCTTGTCTGTGAAAGAGGAAAACAAAGGTTTACAATGATTTGAGCAACCACGCAGTAGCCATTAGTCTTCATGAATTGTGTCACTGCAGACATGATATATATATTGATAAATAAAGAGTAAATTTTATTATAATAGAAGCATCAAGATGATGCTAAAACAATAATAGCCACATAACTACATCTAAACGTGTAAAGAGTCAATGAAATCAACAATAGCAGATAAATCCGGATTCATTGTCCCCGAAACCCAACCAAACAAAACCGCCAAAAACCTATTCTTCAAACAAGGCACCGAAACCTTTAACCCTTGGAAAGTCCGACGATTACGCCCAACCAAACCAACCACGTTAAGCACGAAGACACTATAGTCCAAGCCTTCCGCCGCCTCTTCCTCACCCTATACCCACACTTCCCTGTTGCACTCAATCCAAACCAAACACCGTGAAAATTAAGCCTTAAATTTCAAGAGGCTCCGGGCAATGAAGCAAAAGATGCGAAACAGACTTTGCATAATGACAACACATACAATACCAATTGACCAAAATCTAACCATGACGAATCAAATTGTCCAAGGTCAGAACCTGATCACGCACAACCGTCAACACAAAAAAACGCCACCTTTGATGGCACCCCCGCAACCTACACACCCCGCCACGGGAAAGAAACATCCATAAGCCCCACTTGAGCACAACAAAAAGACGACACTGAGAAAACCCCTTTCACCCCTTTGTAGCTCCATAACATACCATCCTCCCTTACCCTAACCTCTCGAAGACCATACAAACAAACCATTAGATCCAACAAATGTTCAACCTTCCAATCAAAAACCAGTCGACGAAGTCTAACATCATCCCACACCATCCGCTCATCTAATGAAGACAAATACGACGCCACCACTACATCTTTATTTGTCATAATCTGAAACATCAGAATACAAGTCACCATAGTTTGATCACCACACCACCAATCCTTCCAGAAATGTACCCGTTCACCCCTAACCACGCCAAACTGAACCCACCTCCAAAACTGCCCCATCCTTAGCCAGATATCTTTCCACAAACTCCTTCCATGATTAATCCGCACTTACCGAAAACACCACCCTCCCCACCCAACCCCATATTTTGCCACCACTAATCGACGCCACAGCCGCTCTGCTTCCCCCACAAACCGCCATAACCATTTCCCCAACAACAGCCTATTAAACACCACTAACTTCCTCAACCACAGACCACCACTCTCATTTGGACTACACACCGTATTCCAGTCCACCAAATGAAATTTAAACACATCCCCCACCCCACCCCACCCCACCCCAAAGAAAATCTTGCTGCAACTTCTCTATCCGCTAGGCCACCGATATCGAAATAACATGCACCGACATGAAATACGTAGAAATACTACCTAATGTGCTCTTGATCAACGTCAACTTCCCTCTCTTAGACAAATATTGCCGCGTTCACCCTGCCAGCTGTGTTTGAACCCGCTCCACCACCCCATCCCAAGTATGTCACTGGTAGAGCAGACACACCTTGCACTCTAATATATAGCATATGATTTTCTTGACCCGCAGAAATTCAACTTGATTTAATCAATTATAGTTAGACAAAGGTTGCACCTATTTGAGGGTCTTCACATGAACACCTTGTGAATTTTTTCTTTTTCTTTTCTTTTTTTCTTTTTCCCATATATGTAATGTATGTTTTGATTTATCATTTGCCACTTGTTACCGCTGAATTTTTTTTTTGAACACCTTGGGCTGTTGAGATTGCCATTTGTCATCCTTGAAAAAAGATTTTGAACACCTGAGGAAGATTGCATTGTCATTTGTCTCCCATAAATTTTTTTTTTTATGAACGTTTTGGACTGAGTGGATTTGAGATTTTGGATCATCTAATTTTTTAATAGATCTTTGGCAAAATTTAACCTAAGGCTCCCTTCAGATTATGGATTTGGAATAAATGGATTTGACATCAATAATTTGAGGAGTATAGCCTTTAAGTCAATGTAATATTTTAGATTTAGATATCAAGAATAGATTTGAGACCTTAATAACAATGGGTTTCAAATCACTCTATAAAAGATTCTACTTGAACAAGGATTTTAACAAAATACATGAAACATACCTCGAAAGGCTTCCTTTAGATTATGGATTTGAAATGAACGGATTTGGCATCAATAATTTAAGGAGTGCCTTTAAGTCAATGTAATATTTTAGATTTAGATATCAAGAATAGATTTGAGGGCTTTATAATGATGAATTTCATGTATTTGTTATTTGAATTTCAAGTAACAAATACATGAAACATACCTTCTACTTATCATCGTCTTTCAATAACTAATCTTCTTATAATTTCATAAAATTCAAACTCAAATCCCTCCATTTGAAATCCACTCATCCAAAGGGAGCCTTTTCTCTAACCCATGTAAGATAATAGTAATCTATTTTTCAATATTATAGAATGGAGCACTTGTAGTGTGTATCTATATTTTTTTGTCAAAACAATAGTATCAATATATTAAAATTCTCTTTTATTTATGAATTGAGAAGTGTTTAAATTAGTAGATTTATTAGAAATAGATGACACATATTGATGAGATCTATCTCAAAAAAATTTTTTTTTGATTGGCTTTTTCATCTGTAGTAAAATTTTTCCAATATTCTTCAATTTGAACAAAAATTTTGGAAATATATACTGAAAATGGGAAAAAAAAGCTTTAAAAGCTATTTTCTTAATTAAATTAACTTTTTTCATCTTTAATAAACTTTTATCAATTTTCTTCATAAAAAAATTGATGAAAAAAGATCAAAATTTCCAAAAGACGGAAAAAACCAAACAGAAAATTGCTTTCAACAATAATAAATGTCAATCCTTACAAAATTATGGAGCTGCACTCTAGTTAGATGTCATCTAGTAAATGTTGTGTCCTTTTTCTTTGACTAGGAGTAGCATTCTTATGAATGTTATGCGTAAAACTGGGGATAAATCCAGATTTAATGAGGCGTGGCAGTAGTTTTTGATACAAATGTTGGTAGAGCTTCCTTTAGAACTGCCATTACTCGAGAGTGGGAGCTTTGCTGAATATAGAAACTGAGGTGTTTGTTCTTACTTTTTCAGTCTTTCATAACACCTAGGTTTACCCCTTCCCCTTGTGGTTTTTTAGTTTCATTCTTCACAACTGCCAGTTCTTGCACCTTAACCTTGCTTCAATGTTCAATTTTCATTTCAATGCGTAGCATTTTTTTATTAACAAACAGATAGTTGTCCATTTATACATCATCTAGACCATGGTTGTCAAATAATGAATTGAATCGTGAATTGAAATGGCCTTGTACCGAATCACAAAACAAATCAAATTAAATTGTGAATCGTAAAGATTCGGTCACTTTTTCTAAATTACTTAAAAAAATATATCTACACAATTGGATGTTAAATATAACTTATAAATAAAAAATATTTAGACTTAAATTAATAAAAATGTTGTTTTGAATAATGATTATGTGGTCTAGGTAAGAAGTTAACACAGGTTCCCGTGTAAAATCACCATCTTATCTTTTCTCTTTTTTAGGTATTGCTTATCAATCATTCTTAATAAAAAAGTAAATAAAGACAAACTCTCAATTTCCAAGTAACAATAACTTAACACCGATGTTGATATTTCATAAGCATACATACATTTACAAGTAACGCTGACCCAATAATAAAAAATAATTAATTGTAATATTTTATTTTAAAACCTAAAGTATTTTAAAAGGTATATGCTTATTGTTCAAAAAAAAAAAAAAAAAAACTTGCAGAACCATTAGGTTTAACTAACCTCACCCATGTAAAATTGAAGTATATTTATTTCAATAAAATAGCAGTAGATAATTCATATTGCAAGTTGCTTTAACCTTAAACATTTTTAGAGAATACATTATGATTTCTTTTAAGAAAAAAAAAAGATGAGAAGAAAAGGTTAAAAACATATTGAATCTAACAGAATCTAATTGGATCTTATTGAAAACTTGTTGATCTCCAAAATAACAACAAATCATGTATATTTTATCCAAAAAAAAAAAAAGACGACAAATCATGTATATGTATTAGTTATTTTCGTACTAAACACTATTAGAAGTTGTATCATGTCATTTTAATTAAAAAAAGGGAGAAAAATAATCGAAATATGTCATACATGATAGTTGTAAGAATTGCATGGATCGTAAAAAGTGAATTAATTCGTGAATCGATTGTAAATCGTGCGATTCACTAGAGATTCACTTGCAAAATAGATTCACCCATAGATTTGTATCGATTTTGCAAAAATTGCGAATCGAATCACGAATCGGAAGTTTTGATAACAAAGATCTAGATTACAATTTGAGCATTGTTTCTCATTCCAGTTCTATTAGGTACTATAATTCCATTAGGAATTCAGTTGCAATTGAAAATATGTGGTGTGTACCTCACTGTTTGTCTCATTAATTTTGGGGTCCTTCCATTTACGTTAATTCTTAAATTTAGCTACTATATGTAACTGAACTTCCACATGCCGATATCCAGATCATAAAGAATGCTGATCTTGAAGAACTGTGGGAGTTAGGATCTGGTACATATGGAACTGTTTATCATGGGAAATGGCGGGGAACAGATGTTGCTATCAAGAGAATTAAAAATAGCTGCTTTGTTGGGAGATCATCAGAGCAAGAACGATTGGTAGGTCCCTTTCTCTTTTTTGTTTTTGCCGTTGGTTTGGTTTGGTTTGGTTTGGTTTGTCTTTTTGGAGCATTCAGTGTTTCTTCCCTTGCTTGCAAATCTTAATTGTCATTTTAATTTGTGTGTGAAATTGATGAATGTTTTGCCTGTATTAGATCAAAGACTTTTGGAGAGAGGCACAAATCCTTTCAAATCTTCATCATCCAAATGTGCTTGCATTTTATGGGGTGGTACCAGATGGGGCTGGGGGAACCTTGGCAACTGTAACTGAATTTATGGCAAATGGCTCACTTAGGAATGTCCTACTTAAGAAGGATAGGTGAAATAGCCACTTCTTTTTTAAATTTTTTTTTTGTATTTAATTTTCTTTTCTCCTGTGTATTTGCTTGTTCATTTTATTAATACTTTAATGGGATTTTGGGATTCTTATTGCAGATCACTTGATCGCCACAGAAAGCTTACAATTTCCATGGATGCAGCTTTTGGCATGGAATACTTGCATTCAAAAAATATTGTCCATTTTGATCTGAAGTGTGACAACCTGCTAGTCAATCTGAGGGATCCACAACGACCCATATGCAAGGTAATTACAAACCAAGCATCTTGTTAATCCATGCAAGGGTAGAGATAGATGCAACTTTGAGTGCATCCACTGCATGTTAGGTAGTGTTGATTTTATTATGATGCATTTTTCAGTTCAAACTCATTTAATTTATTTTATTTCATGTAGTTTGGGGAAAGATGATTTGGATCAGTGAGAAAGAATTTAAAACATTGAACTGTTCTGTTATGTTTTCCAAATCAATTTAAGCATAAAGCAATTTGTCATAATGGAGTCTATGCAGAATGGTAATAAACTATTTGAAGATGTCATTTCTTGTCAGCTGAAATCGATACTATAACGTAACATTTATGCTTCCAAATGCCAAGAAAGAACACAGTGTTATTTACTATTAAGCAAAAGGAATGGTTTCCCTTTTGTTCTTTGTCAAGGGATGCATGTTTGGGCTAAACATATGCTAACTACTTTGCATATGTGTAGCAGAAACTGGGCATTTTGTGGGATGTGTTTTGTCCATTTTCACATGGGAGTGGAGCTTGTTATGTCTAATATCATTGATGGTTAGAGATCTTAGCGGCCCTGTTATCAAATCTTACAATTCACAATTTAATTCACGATTTGATTCGCGATTCATGCATAGCACAAATCAATGGGTGATCTGTTTTGGGATAGCATCTATGGTGAACAATCTATTCACTATTCAATTCACTTTTTACAATTCATGCAATTTTTGAAACTATCGTGTCTAATAGACTTCGATTATTTCTTTTTCTTATATTAACTTGTGAGAGTGTCTAGTATGAAAAGACCAATATTAATTCATGATTTGTTGTTATTTTGGTGACCATATTGTTTTTAATAAGATCTAATCAGATTCAGTCAAACTCAACATATTCAAAAGAATATATTACAACACATCTTCTAAGGATGTTTAAGATTAAAGTGTAGGTTGAGAGAAAAGAAAGAGTTAGAGAATGAGGTAGACTTCATTTCCTTTTATATTGATAATACTGAGTAATTACAGGAGTGTCATAGGCATAATATAAGGAAACACAATCACACAATCACGTTTTTCCTATTTTAACTTAATTCCTATTCTAACACTTCCCCTCAAACTGGTGCGAAAATATCTCTCATTCCCAGTTTGTTGAAAATGCCACGAAATGGTTTGCCCCCTAGCCCCTTGGTGAGAACATCGGCTAGTTGGTCTCCAGTTTTCACAAATAGAATACATATGATACCACTAGTGAGTTTTTCCTTGATGAAGTGATTTTCAATTTCCACATGCTTAGTTCTATCATGTTAAACTGGATTATGAGCTATGTTGATTGCAGCCTTGTTGTCACAATATAGTTGCATGGAGTCATTCTGATGGATCAAGTCTTCTAACAATAGTTTAATCCATAGTAACTCACATACACCCTTAACCATAGCTCTAAATTCTGCCTCAGCATTAGAACTAGCAACCACATTCTGTTTCTTACTTCGCCATATAACTAGATTGCCACCAACAAATGTACAATATCCGGAAGTTGATCGTCTGTCGGTAACGGATCCAGCCCAATCTGTATCAGTAAATGCCTCACACTGAGATGGCCATGTTTTGAGAAATAGAGACTCTTTTCAGGAGAAGCTTTCAGGTATCGCATGATTCTCATAACTGCCTCTTAAGTGGGAAGTTCTCGGAGCATGCACGAACTGACTCACAATACTCATGGCAATGGCAATGGCAATGTCTGGATGTGAGTGAGATAAGTATATGAGCTTTCCCACTAGTCGCTGGTATCTCTCCCTGTCCACTGGATCTCCCTCTTGATCCTCACTTAGTTTCTGGGCCGGTTCTAGAGGTGTATCACATGATCTACCTCCAAGCATTCCAGTTTCCTTTAGTAGGTCCAGTACATACTTCCTCTGGTATATGAAGATGCCATCTTTGGACCAAGCTATTTCAATGTCCAAAAAATATTTCAAATAGCCCAAGTCTTTGATTTCAAACTCCTTGGCTAAGTAGTCTTTCAAACGAGGAATCTCCTCCACATCATCTCCTGTCAGAACAATATCATCAGCATAGACAATAAGAGCTGTGGTCTTACCATGTGAGGAGTGTTTCACAAACAAGGTGTGATCAGCTTGACTTTGCTTGAACCCATACTTCAGCATAGCTTGAGCAAACCTTTCGAACCAAGCCTTAGGAAACTGTTTTAGTCCATAAAGTGACTTTTGGAGCTTGCATACTTTACTGTTGGACGTAGCATCTGCAAAACTAGGAGGGATATCCATATAGACCTCTTCTGCTAGATCTCCATGAAAAAAGGCATTCTTCACATCAAACTGATGAAGTGGCCAATCCAAATTTGTAGCAAGAGAGTAAGATTCTCACAGAATTCATTTTAGCAACCGGTGCGAATGTCTCCTGGTAATCCACCCATAAGTCTGAGTGAAGCCCTTAGCAACCAGTCTTGCTTTGTACCGTTCTATGGAACCATCTGCTTTGTGTTTTACCGTGTACACCTATTTACACCCAACCGGACTTTTGCCTCTAGGTAACCCCACTAACTCCCAAGTGCCACTTTTGCTGAGAGCTCTTATCTCTTTCATCATGGCATGCTTCCATTCAGGAATAGAGAGAGCATCTTGAAAATTAGTAGGTAGACTTACAGAAGACACTTTAGACAGAAAAGCTTTATATGACGAAGACGGATTAGAATAAGAAACATGATTAGTAATAGGATGCTGAGTACATGACCTAACCCCTTTCCTATTAGCAATGGGAACATCAAGATCTGAAGTATCAGGAATAGGAGCACTAGAATCAGAATTACCTGGATTCTCAGGAGAGAGATATGACTTTGGACACTCATTCGGAGAAGAAGTTGGCAGTAGAGGAAGGATAGTCTCTTGTATCCAGGTGACTTGCTATCTGGACTTGTCCCTGATATAAACTTTGTCTGCTTCCTTTTTCTCAACAGTTGTTGGCTCATCATCCTCTATCTGCGGAAGTGGAACAGGAATCTCTTCACACCAAGGCTCCCCCTGAAGGGATAACTATGATACCGGGGGAGGTTAGAGAGTAAGGCTGAGACTCAAAGAAAGTGACATCCATGGAGACAAACTATTTGCGAGTGGGAGGATGATAACACTTATAACCCTTTTTGGTGATAGAATAACCCAGAAAAACATATTTAAGGGACCTAGGATCTAATTTACCAGGAGTGGGCGAATGATTATGGACAAAGCAAACATAGCCAAAAGTCTTAGGAGAAATGGAAAACCCGGAAGAGGTGACCCAAACAAAACTTGAAGAGGTGTTTATTTCTGAAGGACTTGGGTAGGAAGACGATTAATCAAATAAGCTGTAGTGAGAACCGCTTCCCCCCAATAGGATTGAGGAACCCGCATTTCAACAGATAGACAATGGGCGACATCAAGGAGATGGCAATTTTTGCGTTCTGCTATACCATTTTGTTGAGGGGTATTAATACATGAAGTCTGGTGAATAATGCCATGAGTGGCGAAGTAAGTGGCAAGACCAGAGTCAATATATTTTCCCCCATTATCAGAACGTAGAATTTTGACAACTGCCCAAACTGAGTACAAACCATTTGATGGAAGTTTTGAAACACAGAAAATATCTCACTTTTATCTTTCATTAAATAGACCCAAGTGGCCCGGGAACAATCATCTATGAAGGTAACAAACCATTTTTGACCAGTTAAAGACACAAAACGGGATGGACCTTATACATCAGAATGAATCAAAGAAAATGGAACAAAACTTTTATTAATAGAAGGAGCAAAAGAGGCTCTGTGTTGTTTTCTAAGTTGACAAGACTCACATTGAAAATCGGACACATTATTTTTCTCAAAAACAGAAGGAAATAAATGCTTAAGTAATAAAAAAAAGGGATGTCCTAAACGTTGGTGCCACATCCAAATGTCGTCCTTGGTGGATGCTAACTGAATAGATGAATGAGCCAACTTGTCAGTCTGATCCAGAATGTAGAGACCGTGTTCCTCTCTATCAATGTCAATCCTCTTTCTCGTGATGAGGTCCTGAAAAAAAAATAATCAGGAAAAAAAACGTCACACTACAATTTAAGTTACGGGTAATACGACTTAAAGATAAAAGATTAATACCAAAATTTGGAACATGGAGGATAGAGGACAAAGGAAGATAAGAGGTAGCATGAATTAAACCTTTCCTGGACACAGAGGACATAGTACCATCAACAATATGCACTTTTTCTTGACCTGGGGAGGGGTTATACTCTGAAAACAAATTAGAGGAGTCAGGCATATGGTCAGAAGCACCAGAATCAATAGTCCATGGTACAGTTGTATGAGAGAGCAATGCATATGGGAAGGATGCCAGGTTACCTGAATTGGCAAAAGAATAAGAGGGTGCACCTGTAGCAGAAGTGAAGGCTCGGCGGTCTAGTAAGTGGTGAAGAGCAATCTCAAAATCCGAGGCAGATAACCCTGAAACATCAGCAGCAAGGGAGACAATTGGAGAAGAAGATGGTGGCTCAACGGTATCTGAAAGATGTGCCTGAGCAATGGCCCCTCGGCCTCTAGACTGACCAGACCGACCCCCTCGAGTTTCAGGACGGTCTTCTTGACCACTTGAAGGAGTCCCATGCAGCTTCCAACAGGTCTCTTGTGTGTGGCGAGATCGACGGCAGTGGTCACAGAAAAGATTATCCTTCTTAGAAGAAGGACGAGAACCACAGGTCACGCGGTCGCCATCGCGAGGGGCTGTAGAAACCAAGGCTGATCGGTTAGTAGTGGCAGAAGGAAGCATCGCAGAGCGGCGACTCTTCATTCTGCACAAAAGCAAAGGCTTCCTGTAGAGAAGGAAGCACATCCATGCCAAGTACTCTGCTCCGCACTGGATCATACTCCACATTTAGGCCTTCCAAGAACTTGAAGACCCGCTCTTGTGACACAAACTTTCAGTAACCAACAGAATCAGTGGGATAGACAGGTTTGTAATCCTGAAGGTGATCAAGTCACTTCCACCCATTGCTAAGGAAGGTAAAATACTGAAGGATAGTCATCTTACCTTGTACAGACCTTTCAATGGAGCGATGTAACTCAAAAGCCTGGGAGAATTTCCCCTTCCGGGAGTAAGTGGTAGTCATTGCCTCCCAAATATCCTGTGCAGTATCCATGGAGAGATAGCCCTCTCCGATCTCCGGGACTATAGAATGTATCAACCAACCCATAATGAGGGAGTTGGTGATCTCACATTGATCATAACTCGAGTCCGTGGTGTTGGGTGCCTGTATCTTGCCATCATCGTACCCCATCTTCCCTCTGCTTTTCAAGAAAATAGTCAGACTCTACGACCACGCTAGGAAGTTCTGACCATTGAATAGAGAAGTGGTGATTTTGAGGCCAGGGTTGAGATTATCTGTCATAGTAGAAGAGATAACGGAACTCTCGCTCTTAAGCGGCTGAGAAGTTGTTGATTCACTAGTGAAAGCTGCCATGAAAATTCTACGAAGCAACCCTCAAACCCAGGACCAATTACAAACTCGGAAGATGGTGGAGGAACAAAGCACCACAGTAACTAGAAAAGCATAAAGACTTAAGAAGCCAGTTTTTTTTTTTTTACATCACCAGAATTTATTTATTTATTGTTTTTTTTGTTTTGTTTGAAGGTATGACCTTTTACATAAAGAACATTACAGACTCAGACTTAGAGAGAGACGACATAAGACGCAAGGAGAGATGACCAGTCAACCATGACGGAAGCTCACAAGCCCAGAGGGGCTGCCGACAAGGGCCAAGAAAGCCAGATGGGCTGCCAACAGATCCCTAGGAGGCCAGAGGAACTGCCACAAACCCCTAGACAACCAGAGGGGTTGCCGACTAAGTCCAAGGGGCAGTCGGAGAGTCCAGGAGAACTCTCGACAACTGAGGTAAGTGTGTCCGAGGTGTAGGTGGCTTGTAGGTGGGCTAAGTTAAGGTCGACTGTGGCTGGGTGATAGTCTACAATGACTGGGCTGTTAAAATGGGACTGCCGGCAGCGGAAGAGAAGAAAGAGAGAGAGGGGCTAGGGTTTTGGCCCTGATACCATGTAGGTTTAGAGAAAAGAAAGAGTTAGGGAATGAGGTAGACTTCATTCCCCTTTATATTGATAATACTGAGTAATTACAGGAGTGCCATAGGCATAATATAAGGAAACACAATCACATAATCATGGTTTTCCTATTTTAACTTAATTCCTATTCTAGCATAAAGTAACTTGTACCCAAAAATATATGCTATTATTTTGGTTTAATAAATATAGTTCAATATATGAGTCATATATTACCAGAAAATGCTAACATCCTAATGAATTACAATTGGTATGCTTATGCACGTTCCAAAACTTGGTACACTTTCGTTCCAAAAGTGTAATTTAGTGATTTGAAGCAATCCCAATTTTTTTTTCAATAATATATTTCCTTAAATTTTTCCTTCGGAGCAAAAAGTTAAATATAATAAACTAAAATCTAAAGTGAGTTAAGTTTTGAGAAGACGGAACATAAAAAATGGATCATAATGCTCATAGAAATGTTTTGTTAGATGAAGTAAAAAATCTAAATTCTATTGGATGCCTAATAGTTAAAAGAAAATTACTGTAGAAGTATCTTAAATTCGTAAGTGTAGTATATACAAGTCTACCCCTATCGTATCACATTTTAGAACATGTGGTGTATCCTGTTCTCCTTCCCCGTACCGGAACGATCCACATTCTAAGTTAAACCCAATGGTGTAGGACAAGTAAGGATTACGTTCCTACAAATAATGAGCCCGAATAAAAATACTAACAGCGGCAACAATAGGCTTATATGAATGGATTTAGTGGTATTTTGTGGCTACAAAAGTATTAAAATAATAGGAGTTCAAGGGTTTGTAAGAGGGTAGGGTCTTGGGAATGAAAACACAAGTGTTTAGGGGTTGTTATGTGGCTATTCTAAGCTTTGTGAACAGTGATGTGAACAGTAACTTTGCTGGAGAGAAGGAGAAGAAGAGAGAAAAAGGTGCTTCACCCCCACAAGGGTTAGGCCATTAACACATGCAATATCAATATAAATTCTTCTATAGAATCATTGAGATTACACATATGTTTATAGGTTAAAGACGCTCCTAATTCCACAGGGACCAATGTTATCGATATCGTATTGTACCGCCGGTATCGGCCAGTACGTACCATTTGAAAAGAAAAACAGTACCTACATAGTCCAATTTTGTTCCGCCTAAAATACCGGACAGTACAGGCCAATACCAGCCAGTACCAGATGAAAAACATAATACCAGGAAAATACCGGTCATTTATTTTTTTTCTTTCTTTTTTCTTTCTTTTTTCTTTTTTCTTGTGTAGTGGTTTGTAATATTAAAATGGTAGAAACTTGTGTTCTATACTCCCTTTGAAGTACCTTAATTTGTATTATTTAACAGACATAGTATGCTTTTAAGCCTCTTTTGCATATAAATTTGTGATTCATGATATGTATTGTTAAATTATTTGTTACTAAACAATATTTATAATACATATATAATATTTTTGTAATAAATACGAAACGGTATCCGGTAATATACCGGTACCGGTAGGTACCATACTAATGAAAAAAAAGGGTACCTAATCCGGTATGGTATTAACAACTTTGATAAGGATTAGAACTCAAATTTAGAAACTAAATATTTGACCACTATTAATATTCTAGACCAACTAAGACTATTGACTTCCAATTCGATTTCAATCATAATAGGAAACTTTGATGACTTTTAATTCTACTCCAACTTCAAAATAAGAAACTTGGACTTTTTTGACCATTGAAATTATTCTAAGACTGAACAAAACCCATATAATGACCCATTTAATAACTTGACTCAAAATAAAACTCATGGATGACTCATACAACCCATGTCTAAGAATTATTGAAATTACTCTAATACCCTTAGTACTCAAAACTACCATAATTGGAATAAATACAAATAAAGACTCAAAATTATTCCAAACTACAATCAATGATGTCCTAAATGTGCTCCATGTGAAATTCTAGGTTTGCTCTTTTTCTTCTTCCCATGATCTCCATCACCCAATGTTCCACACCTGGTTTTTTTTATAACTTTTTTTGAATAATAATTATACACACCTTTTGAAGTATTTTAGGTTTTAAAATAAAAGTTTTCACTTAATTCTTTTTATTATTATGCTTTCTATAGGATTCCTAAGTACATTTTTTGAATGTCAATACAGATTATATTATGGGTTTTGAATAATTTTAGAATTTGTGGGATTTAAACCTGCATATGAAGGCAATGTCTTCCCAATTAGACGGTGTAATCATGTCCTTATATAAGAACATTTTAATAACATGTACTAAAATTAATTTATTTTATTTTTCCCTGTATACAATTGTCTGATATTATTTTTTTATAGTTTGTATTGAATCATAATGATTCTCAATTCGATTCATGATATGATTCTTGATTTAACAACTATGCTTAGCAGGTTGGTGACTTTGGACTGTCGAGAATCAAACGCAATACTCTAGTTTCTGGTGGTGTGCGAGGAACCCTTCCTTGGATGGCACCAGAATTGTTGAATGGGAGCAGCAACCGGGTTTCTGAGAAGGTTAGCATAACCCCGTCATTATTTGCCATGGAAATTCTCAGTAATGTGATGATGTCATAAAGAAATCAGCAATATAGTTTGGGTTTTTGACAGGTTGATGTTTTTTCATTTGGCATTACAATGTGGGAGATATTAACAGGAGAGGAACCCTACGCAAACATGCATTGCGGGGCAATCATTGGTCAGTATTATTGATCTAATAATTATGAGTACATTAATTTATTAGGAAATTGCGTCATGGCTGTGGAAAAATTTCTTGAAATAGCATTTGAAAGTAAAAGTAAGCTTTGTAGTTTACCTAATTTTTCATAAATGCCAAGAGAAAGGAATTTGGTATTATTGAGGACAAATGGCTCCTGATATTTCAAGAAGACAATTTGTAGGATTCACTTGTCATGACAACAATTTTCTATTACATAACTAGACTGTTGTTATTGTGACTTTGGAAACACAGCTGGCAAATATGTGAATTGAGTAAATTAGGGCAACGTCTTGAGGAACAAATGGTACTGCCTGATATGACATGTACAATTACTTATCAAGTGAGGCTGATGTTGATTACATTTGTGTGTGCTAAAGTCTTGCTATTTGGTAAAAGAGTGTAGGTATTTGAATACCTTTAACTGGTCATACGTCCACTAAGCAGTGGACTCCACAACCTCAAGGAATGAGGCTCACCTCGGCAGGTGGTCACCTAAGTATTTCATACTGATTAGTGAGCCTTCCCTTGCCTAACATGGATTACCCTCTCTCCACAAGCAACTACACTACGCAAGCACATCCCCTTTCTGTGAGCAACCCTTGCTCACCATGGTCCTTCATACCTTATTCTCGCAAGGAATGCTCGGGACTGACCACCTCCACTCAATTGCAACATAGCTTGGTCCTTGGCTCGCCTATATCCCCTATGCACTCACTCCCTAAGTGGGGATTACTCTGCTCACTACTATCACATCCATCACTTGGTAAGCTAGTCATACGATCACTAATCAGTGGACTCCACAACCTCAAGCAATGAGGCTCACCTCGGCAGGTGTTGACCGAAGTACTTCATATTGATTGACAAGGTTTCAAAAAGCAGTGTTACGTAATGGTTGCGTAGTAGGCACTACCCGTTACACCCGCTTTTGCGATGTGACGGAAGTTCACACGTGTAACAGCCGTTTCGGTGTTACGTAATGGCCGTAACGGTACCGTAACAAGCCGTTATATACCGTTACACACATTTACAATATTCTAAACAGTTTTTTTTCCAAAAAAAAAAAAGCTTACAAAATATACATTATGTGTAGATTTAGAGAAGAGAGAGATAGGGAATGAGTTTCATTCCCCTTTATATTGATAATTCTGAGGAATTACAGGCCTAATTCTGAGCAACTAAAAAAGGAATAAATAAGATAAGGATATAATTATTATTTCCTATTCTAACAATTTTCTATTCTAACACTCCCCCTCAAGCTGGTGCGAAGATATCTCTTATGCCTAGCTTGTTGAGCATGCCATGAAAGGATTTGCTCCCTAGTCCCTTGGTGAGAACTTCAGCTAGTTGGTCCCCAATCTTCACAAATGGAATACCTATGGTGCCACTAGTAAGTTTTTCCTTGATGAAGTGCCTATCAATCTCCACATGTTTAGTTTTATTATGTTGAACTAGATTATGAGCTATGTTGATTGCGGCCTTGTTGTCATAGTATAGTCGCATGGAGTCGGTCTAATAAATTCCCAAGTCTCCCAACAATAGTTTAATCCTTAATAACTCACATACCCCCTGAGTCATAGCCCTGAATTTTGCCCCAGCACTAGATCAAGCAACCGCATTCCGTTTCTTAGTTAGCTATGTGACTAGGTTGTCACCAACAAATGTGCAGTATCCAGAAGTTGATCATCTGTCAGTGACTGATCCTACCCAATCTGCATCAGTAAATACTTCCATACTGAGATGGCCATGTTTTGAGAAGTAGAGACCTTTTCCAGGAGAAGACTTCAGATATCGCAGGATTCTTATAATTGCCTCTAAGTGGGAAGTTCTAGGAGCATGTATAAACTGGCTCACCATGCTCACGGCAATGGCAATGTCTAGATGTGAGTGGGATAAGTATATGAGCTTGCCCACTAGTCTCTAGTATCTCTTCCTATCCACTGGGTCTCCCTCTTGATCCTCACTAAGCTTCTGGCCTGGTTCTAGAGGTGTATCACACGGTCTACCTCCAAGTAGTCCAATTTCCTTTAGCAAGTCAAACACATACTTTCTCTAACATATAAAGATGCCATCCTTGCTCCTAGCTACTTCAATACCCAAGAAATACTTCAAACGACCTAAGTCTTTGATTTCAAACTCCTTGGCTAAGTATTCCTTCAACTGAGGGATCTCCTCAACGTCATCTCCTGTTAGAACAATATCATCAACATAAATAATAAGAGCTGTGGTCTTATCATGTGAGGAGTGTTTCACAAACAAGGTGTGATCAGCTTGACTTTGCTTGAATCCATATTTCAGCATAGCTTGAGTAAACCTTTCAAACCAAGCCCTAGAGGATACTTTAGTCCGTAAAGCGACTTTCGTGGACTTATCATCCGCAAAACTAGGAGGAATATCCATATAGACCTCTTCTGCTAGGTCTTAATGAAGGAAGACATTCTTCACATCAAACTGATGAAGTGGTCAATTCAAATTTGCAGCAAGAGAGAGTAAGATTCTCACAGAGTTCATTTTAGCAACTAGTGCGGATGTCCCTTGGTAATCTACCCCGTAAGTCTGAGTGAAGCCCTTAGCAACTAATCTTGCTTTGTACCGTTCTATGGAACCATCTGCTTTTTGTTTTACCGTGTACACCCACTTGCACCCAACTGGATTTTTTCCTCTAGGTAACTCCACTAACTCCCAAGTGTCATTCTTGCTAAGAGCTCTCATTTCTTCCATCATGGCATGTTTCCATTC
Organism: Camellia granthamiana; assembly: GCA_036172215.1. Classification (NCBI taxonomy): domain Eukaryota; kingdom Viridiplantae; phylum Streptophyta; class Magnoliopsida; order Ericales; family Theaceae; genus Camellia; species Camellia granthamiana. The sequence goes on from CM069905.1 coordinate 63,159,846, forward strand.
AGGAATAGAGAGAGCTTCCTGAAAAGTGGTAGGTAGACTCACAGAAGACTTTAGACAGAAAGGCTTTATATGAGGAAGATAGATTAGAATAAGAGACATGATTAGTAATAGGATGTTGAGTACATGACCTAACTCCCTTCTTATTAGCAATGGGAACATCAAGATCTGAAACATCAGGAATAGGAGTACTAGAATTAGAATTACCTAGACTCGTAGGAGATGAGGTTGACTCTGGACACTTATCCGGAGAAGTTGGCAGTAGTGGAGAGAGAGTAGGCTCTTGCATCCAGGTGACTTGCTGTTTATCCTTGTCCCTGATATAAACTTTGCCTGCTTCTTTGTTCTCGACAACTGTTGGCTCATTATCCTCTATCTGTTCGACCATTAGCGGAAGAGGAATTTCTTCACACCAAGGCTCCCCCTGAAGATATGACTGGGATACTGGGAAAGGCGGAAAGTAAGGCTAAGACTCAAAGAACGTGACATTCATGGAGAAAAACCATTTGCGAGTGGGAGGGTGATAACATTTATAACCATTTTGGGTGGCAGAATAACCCAAAAAAATACACTAAGTGACCTAGGATCCAATTTACCACGAGTGGGAGAATGATTATGGACAAAGCAAACACAGCCAAAGGTCTTAGGAGAAATAGAGAAGTCGGAAGATGTAGACCCGAACAAAACGTGAAGAGGTGATTGTTTTTGAAGGACTTGGGTAGGAAGACGATTAATCAAATAAGCGGCAATGAGAACCGCTTCCCCCCAATAGGATCAAGGAACCCGCATCTCAAAAGATAGACACTGGACGACATTAAAGAGATGGCGATTTTTGCGTTCTGCAACACCATTTTGTTGAGGGGCATTAGTGCATGAAGTCTGGTGAATAATGCCATGTGTGATGAAGTAAGTGGCAAGACTAGAGTCAATAAATTCCCCCCCATTATCAAAACGTAGAATTTTGACAACCGCCCCAAACTGAGGACAAACCATTTTATGGAAGTTTTGAAACACAGAAAAAACCTCACTTTTTATCTTTCATCAAGAAAACCCAAGTGGCCCTGGAACAATCATCTATGAAGGTAACAAACCATTTATGACCGGTTAAAGACACAAAACGAGATAGATCCCATACATTAGAATGAATCAAGGAAAAGGGAACTAAACTTTTATTAAGAGAAGGAGCAAAAGAGGCTCTGTGTTGTTTTCTAAGTTGACAAGACACACATTGAAAATCGGACACATTATTTTTCTCAAAAACAGAGGAAAATAAATGCTTAAGTAATAAAAAATAAGGATGTCCTAAGTGACGGTGCCATAGCCAAATGTCTTCTTTGGTGGATGGTAACTGAATAGAGGAATGAGCCAGCTTGTCAGTCTGATCCAGAATGTAAAGCCCATGTTCCTCTCTGCCACTGCCAATCCTCTTCCTCGTGATAAGGTCCTGAAAAAGACAATAATCAGGAAAAAAATGTCACAATACAATTTAAGTCACGGGTAATATGACTCAAAGATAAAAGATTAACACAGAAATTGGGAATAGAGAGAACAGAAGACAAAGGAAGAGAAGAAGTGGCATGAATTAAACCTTTCCTTGACTCAGACGAAATGGTACCTTCTGCAATATGCACTTTTTCTTGACCTGAGGAGGGGTTATACTCTGAAAATAAATTAGAAGAGCCAGGCATATGGTCGGAAGCACCGAAATCAATAATCTATGGTACAGTCGTATGAGATAGCAATGCACATGGGGAGGAAGCCAAGTTACCTGAATTGGCAAAAGAACAAGAGGGTGCACTTGTAGCAGAAGTGGAGGCTTGACGGTCTAGCAAGTGGCAAGGAGCAATCTCAAAATTCGAGGTGGATAACCTCGAAACATCAGCAGCGGAGGAGACAACTGGAGATGAAGATGGTGGCTCAACAATGTTTGAAAGATGGGCTAGTGCATTGTCCCCGTGACCTCTGGTACTAGACCGACCCTCTCAAGTACTAGAATGGTCGCCTCGGCCACCATAAGGAGCTCTTGCAACTTCCAACAAGTCTCTTGTGTGTGGCGAGGGCGACGACAATAGTCACAGTAAAGGTTATCCTTCTCAGAGGAAGGACGAGAACCACGAGTCACGCGGTCGCCATCGCGAGAGGGTGGTGCAGAAACTAAGGCCGAGCGATCAGGAGTAGCAGAAGGAAGCATTGCAGAATGACGACTCTCCTCATTTTGCGCAAAAACAAAGGCTTCTTGGAGAGAATGAAGCACATCCATGCCAAATACTCTATTCCGAACCGGATCATACTCCACATTTAGGCCTTCCAAGAACTTAAAAGACTCGCTCTTGTGCCACAAACATTCGATAACCAGCAGAATCAGTGAGATAGACAGGCTTGTAATCTTGAAGGTGATCAAGCCCTTCCACCCATTGCTAAGGAAGGTAAAATATTGGAGTGTACTGACCTTTCAATGGAGCGACGTAACTCGAAAGCTTGTGAGAAGTTGCCTTTCCTGGAGTAAGTAGTGGCGACAGTCTTCCAAATATCTTGGGCAGTGTCCACAGACAAGTAGCCCTATTCAATCTCAGGTATCATAGAATGTATCAACCACCCCATGATTAGGGTGTTGGCGCTCTCCCACTGGTCATAATTAGGATCCGTGGTACTGGGTGCCTGTATCCTTCCGTCAACATACCCCATCTTCCCTCTGCTCTTCAAGAAAATAGTCAGACTTTGCGACTAGGCTAGATAATTCTGACCATTAAATAGAGAGGTGGTGATCTTAAAGCCAGGGTTGAGGTTATCAGTTATAGTAGGAGGTATCATAGAACTCTTGCTCTTAGGTGGCTGAGAAGTAATGGACTCACTAAGGGAATCGGCCATGGATACTCTACCAGTTAACTCTCAAACACAATACCAATCACAAATCCGGAAAATAATAGTAGAAGGAAAGGCCCAACTACCACGATGAAAGCATAAGAATTAAGAACTCATAATTTTTTATTTTATTTTTATTTTTTTAAAAATATATTTAACTGTGTCTAAGTCGGAAACATTACACGAAACAAAGAGAAAAGAAGACGATGGAGATCGACTGACTGTCTGGAGAAGCCGATGGTCGGAAGCGGGGCCGACAGAGGCCTGGGAGGCAAGGGCGACACCGACAGAGGCCAAGAAGGCCAGAGGAATTGCCAACAAGCCCCTAGAAGGCCAGATAGGTTGTCGACAAACCCCTAAAAGGCCAGAGGGGCTGCCGACTAAGTCTAAGAAGTTATCGGAGAGCCCAGGAGGTCTGCCGATGAACTGGGCAAGGGTGTCAGAGGTGCGGATTGACTATCGGTGGCCTGGGTGAGAGTCTACGGTAGCCGACTGGACTCCTGGAGAGAGAGAGAGAATTGCCGGCAGTGATGCTGGCAAGAAGAATGAGTGCCGACAGAAGGAAATGAGGTATGGGCTAGGGTTTTGGCTCTAATACCATGTAGATTTAGAGAAGAGAAAGAGATAGGGAATGAGTTAGACTTCGTTTCCTTTTATATTGATAATTCTGAGGAATTACGGGCCTAATGTTGAGCAACTAAAAAAGCAATAAATAAGATAAATAAGGATACAATTATTATTTCCTATTCTAACAATTTCTTATTCTAACATTATGTACATTCCACAATATTCAGTAACTCAAAAATAATTTTTGTTTATTTCAATTTTTATTTTTATAATCATTTCATTTAATAATTGTAAATAACTTTTATTTAGTTAGTTCAGGTATTGGTCAAAAATAATTTTGTAGACATTTAAAATCAATTATTCTTAAAAAAATAAATAAAAATAAGAAGTACAATATTGATTTATGACATATAAAGTCATCAATTATTGAAATAAAATATAAATAACTCCTTTTATAGTGATTTAAAAATATGAAATATATTGGATTATACTTAAAAACTAACAAAAATTGATCAAAATCTATTTTAAACCCTAATAAATGTGATTATAAAAAAAATATGCGTATCAAGTAAGTTTAAAAAAATTCACGGTTCTTGTTACTGCAACTATTACGTTACGGCCTTTACGCTCCGTAACTGCAACTACGCCACTGCAACCGTTACAGTGACCACAACCGCTTTTTGAAACCTTATTGATTGGTGAGCCTTCGCTCGCCTAACATGGATTACCCTCTCTCCATGAGCAACTACACCCACACTGCAAGCACATCCCCATTCTGCGAGTAGCCCCTGCTCATCGTGGTCCTTCATACCTTGTTCTCACATGTAATGCTCGGGAGTGACTACCTCTGTTCAGTTGCAACATAGCTTGGTCCTTGGCTCTCGCCTATGTCTCCCTTATGCACCCACTTCCTGAGTGGGGATTACTCTGCTCACTACTATCACAGGCATCACTTGGTAGCCTAGACTGGGAGCGGGACTTAGTCATCCACTACTCGAGATCATTGGAGGATTGTGGATTGGAGGCTAGGATCACAGGTTCATTAAGGTTGCCTAGTTGTCTCCGTAGGGAAGACAACTCCTCCTAGACCAGTCTTAGAGAGAGAGAGGATGGTCGTCCTATGATACACTTCCTGAGATGTCATACCTACCTTTGCAGGTCCGATGATGCAACCTTCCCGAGATCGGAATCAGAGGACGCAATAGTGGGGTTGTCCATAGCTGGTTTGGGCAAGAACAACATGCATGTAGCCACACAAGAACACTAGTATAGCTTGTGCACGGCAACCTCATAGCTAAGTATTCAAGGTCTTTCACTACCACTCTCTCTATCCTTGAGGCTGCCTTGGTCTTCTCCTCCACTGCCTCGACGATCCTTGATAGTGCCTCCCTACCATGATTCCCTGAAGGTCCACAACCTGAGCACCCCTAATACCAAATACCTACAAAAAACATTGTTATACTTGGAGGATAAAGTCATAGCTCACTCCCACAATGAGAAGAAAAAAAATCTGTTTTTTGGAATTCAAAATGAACTTAAGTTGTTTTGATGGCTTGATTGAACACAAAATTAAGTCCAGCAGCAACGGCAGTACTAGTGACGTTGTGAGATGTTACTTGTTAGTAATAGTTGGCAGGCAATGTTGATGGCAGAGACAATGGGGTGGGAGTTGATTGGTGTGCAGTACTGGCAAGGACTTGGGATGGAACCAAAATTTCATGTCTCGAGGGTCCAAATTATGAATAAACTTTTTTTTTTTTTTTCGTTACCTAGATGATATTTTTCTTCTAAACCATGATTTCATTTACTGAAAATTTGTAGTTTTTATTAAAAAATCCATAAATTGTATATGTTCCCCATTTAATAGCTATACAACATGTGTACATAACTAAAAAAACAAGACAAAAAATGGTGGGAATATAACAAAAGAATATACATGATATATATATTGTGTGTGTATATAAATATTAGATTTATAAACAATGAAAATTAATAAAAATTAACACTAATTTAACATTAAAAAAATTAAATCAACCTGATACTAAGTATGTGTTGCATTGTGTTCCAAGGATTGTTAGAAGCCATAGAAGCTAGTCTCTCAACTTCACAACTGTGTTTAGATCTGTTTTGCGTTGTCGATGGTTTGATATGTGTTGTATATATTTCTAATTTAATCCTCATGTTTCCAAATATTTTAATATGAACCCTAAAATCAGATTTTAAAAATTAAAAATAAGATTCCTCCGTGTCCCCTAAAAGCAAAACTATTAAAAAAATAAACACACCACATGGCATGTCCCCGTCCTGTCTATGTCCTATAAACAACACAACTATGACACCTATTTTGAAGTGTCAATGCTTCATAGCCCCAGACTCTCCATGATTGCTTTCTCACTCCCTTTAAGCCTATTTCGACTCTTACCAATCCATCTTGGTGACCTATCTCCAGTTCAGTGCCTGCCATACTTCCAAGAAGGCCCCCACTACCAGCCAACTCACCTCCAAGGCTCCAACCATCCACAATTAACTTTCTTGTCTATTTTAAGATGTGAACCCTTAAATATAAACTTTTTAGGTTTACCAAATATACATTTTGAAGTCAGGAAGGGGTGCAAGGACTCATTTGTTCAATGTTGGCTTGAAATATTTTAGCATGTTGAAATAAATTTTCCACTTGCCATTGAAAGAGGCACTTAGGCTCCGTTTGGATAGATGTGAATTTCAAATCAAGGGATTTAAAGTTGGATTTTATAAAAATATTGGAGAGTTGACTATTATAGGTGGATAGAAAAACTAGAAAATATGAATTTTAGTAGCATCTTTGTAGCTAAAAGGAGAATTCTTAGCATGATTTCAAATAACTACTTTTACATAGGTATTTCAAATGCACCTTGATAAAACTCTTTAATATAATCTTGAAATACTTGGGTAAACTATCATATCTTAATTTAAGCTATTCTTCTTGCTTTCCTCTTGAATGACTAATGCCAAATCCATGCATTTCAAATTCATAAATACAAACGGAGTCTTATTGTTAAGTACCTTGAAAACAAAGGAAAAGAAAAAGACAAAACAATGAAAAAACATAAAACTTAAGACTTGTCCACAGTAATATGCTAATGACTTTGGATATGCTCTAGTGCTCCTCCCTACACTGAAAATTATAATCCCTGTTTACTGCAGCTTAAATAAGCTGTTTATAACTTATTTTAATTTGAAAGTTTGTGTCAGACTGTTTGATGCAACTTCTGCTTACATCTTAGTAGGCAAAAGTAGCTTAAATAAGTTGATTATGTAGAGGCTGGGGAGGGGTGCTTTTAGCTTCTGCTTTCTGCTATTTTATTATCATCTTTTATCTTACAATAAGTTGCACCAAACAGAGTCAATAGATAATTGTATTGGTTTTTGATAAAGCACAAAATATGCAGTCAGAAATAGAGGTGCATTTGACTGCTAGTTTTCGGGAATTTGTTTATTGTTTAAGCTTTATGACAAATTCAAATTTTGATAGATGCCTAGATAATAATTTGTTCATATTTTATTACTCAGTTAATTTGTTTATTATGTGTGTGTGTGTTTCCTTTAGAATTTGCTACCCTCTGTTCATGTAATGTTATCATTCGTGCTCATTTTTATATTAATGGTAGGGTACTTGAAATCACATTCTGCGTATCACTATTTGTGCATCTGAATTTCTTAGGTGCGATCAAATAATGGTAAATCTAACTTGTGCCTTTTCTTAAAAAATGAATAACAATTATAATAATAATTTTTTGATTTGTTCCTGAACTATGATGAATGAAGGGGGAATTTTGAAGGATACCCTGAGGCCTCCTATTCCAGAACGGTGTGATCCTGAGTGGAGGACACTGATGGAACAGTGCTGGTTAACTGACCCCGAAGCTCGGCCATCGTTTACTGAGGTTACAAATAGGTTGCGATCAATGTCCATTGCAGTCCAGGCAAAGGGACAAAATAATGTAGCAAGACAGACGAAGCCTGGCATCCCCGTGTAATTCCGAAGGCAACACGCCACATACCATGTTTGAATTTGTTCCTTTCTTCAAGAGCCAAGATTGTCTTGTATACAGTAATTGCTGGAGTTGTAACTCTCCGATGCATAGTATCTTCTTTTTTTTCTTTCCCCACTTTTGTTAATTAGAATAGCTGTTCATTCATTCATTCTTTTTGGTATATAGGAAAAGACATCATATTAAGGTGTGATGGAGAGGGCATCTATATTTTTTCCCCCCTGACTAGTACTGTTGATGTTTGTGTATATATATTGTATACACATGAATGAAGTAATTTAACTTTTGTTTGATTTATCTGCTTTCTCTATGAGCTCTTTGTAACTGTGCTAAGGTGTGGTGTGTATCTATTTTTGGCAATGGATGAAACCCAAATTTGACGTGTGTATTATGTATTTTTTCTGAGGAAAGTGTTAGAGTGAGAGGGAAAGAGAATGGAAGGGAGTTCAGAGGAGAATAAGAGGTCAGGAAAGAAGTAAAAGGAGGCCTCTCCACTCCATCTCTATGATTTTGAATATGACTATCATGCAATTCATAAGGTTCCTTCTGGTGGTGGTCCTAATGTTAAAGCCAAACATGCTGAGATCTGTTTTCTCAAAGTAGTCCATTATTCATTCTTATCCAATCTTATTAAAAGGAGATTTGGTCAAAGTTCCTTCATGATAAAGTTTTGATGTATCAAAGGATGAGTATAAAAAGTTTTCTTTAAAAAGTTCAACAAATATCACTATTATCAAAATATATTTAGTGGGTAATTTAATATTTTAAACTTTAAAATAATATTACTTTTGATCTAAATATCAATTTTTAATAAAATTAGTACTTTTATAATCCTCTCATCATGACCTATCAAATAAGATTTATGTTAACTATGAAACTCTTAAAAAATAAAAAATAAAAAAAATACCGTCAAAATCAACGTAAATAATAATATGTTATTTTGGTTCACATTAATATTTTATTGTTACAAAAAAAAGGTTACATACTAGATGAACTAACCAAAAATATACATATACAAAATTTTTAAACTTGTATAAAATAAAATAAAAGTGTTCCTTATCAATGAGTTATGTGATATATATATATATATATATGCATGGGTAATATTGTCCAAGAAAAAAAAATTTACTCTATCCTTACTCAATTATGCGCCTCTTCCTTGGGGGATTTATGAAGCAAAATAAATTGGGTTGTTATTAGGGGTGTAAACTTGGCCTATGTCGGGCCTTGCGGGCTTCCGCTAAAATTCGGGCTTGACCGGTTCACGGGCTAGAAAATTAGGTCTAGGCCCAAGGGATAATCGGGTCTTGTGCGGGCCGATGGGCTTGGGGCGGGCTTGAACAAATTTTTTTGTATTTTTATTATTTTTCACTAAAAAAAACACTGGGCCTCAGGCGGGCCAGACCTCGGGTTGGTCTTGAGTGGGCATTAAGTAGGCCGATGGACCGGGCCGGGCTGGGTTGAGCTTCAAAATGATGGCACAGGCCCTAGCTCAAGGTATCGGGCTAGGCTTGGGCCTGGGCCAGGGCCAGGGCCCAAACGGGCTTAAATGGGTTGTGCCCACCCCGGGCCGCAGGAGGGCTTCGGGCCACCCACAGGCCGGGGGCCATTTTTACACTTCTAGTTGTTATTTTTACCAAATAAGGGTTCAATGGAGAGATTTTGGCCAAAATTTCCATATTAAAATGGCTAATTACTTTCTTTTTTTCAAATATTTATCCAAGTATATATATGCTGAAATAAACAATTTAAATTTGTAGTTAGTGTTTAATAATCTAATTTGGCACTTAAAATTGAATTAAGTGAAAAACAAATAAACTTGTTTGATAATTACAACTGATATCATTGAAAAATTTAAGTGACTCTTAAAATATAAGTTAAAGTTAAGAAAATTTAAAGTGGTATGAAATTAAAGTAATTGTTGCTAACTTTTAATTACTACCTCATTATTATCACTGCCGCCGCCGCCACCCACCACAACAACTACTACTATTATTGCTTTCATCACTATTGTCATTGTTGCTATAAGTATCACCATTATTTCACTATTGTCATCACACTACCACCAATGTCACCTCACTACCATTGCCATTATAGTCGTCATTTCCATTACAACCATTACCATAACTACCATCATCATTCCATCATCACAATAACCACCATCATTGTCACCCTTTTTTATCTCTACAATAATAACCCTTCCACCGTAACCACAATCATTATCCATTTATCTCCACCATCATTATCATTGGTGCCATAGCTAATGTTGTCGCCTCCTCCACCACCACCAACTCATTATCATAATATAAAAATTAAAATATACAATTTGATCTTTTACATATTAAAAGATATAATTTGTTTTACTTCAATATTTAAAATTTTATCAAACAATTTTTTATCTTAAAAAATTCTGCATTCAATATTTAATTTTCGTGTAAATTACACTTTGCACCTTTACACTTTGTACCAAATATCACTTTGACCTTTACACATAAAATCATGATAGTCAAACCCCTGCATTTTTAGTGAAATCTCATTTTGGTCCCTACACATGAAATCGTGGCAGTCAACTCCCTACACTTTTGCTCAAATCCCACTTTGATCCCTACGTAAGTGTCAATGTCTCTCTTCTGTTACTTTATTTTTAAATCTTTAATAAAATCCAATCATGTGACAAAAATGTGACTACGAAATGAGGGTAAGAGAGGAAAATTATCTATGTTTTTCACTAATATACTCTGCCCTACATGATAAGCACGTGAGAGTTATATAATATAATGTATATATATATATATATGTTTGTATGTTAAAAATTAGGACGAAGAGGTAAGAAAATAGAGCTTTTGAATTTTTTTTTTTTTTTAAATGTGACGAAGAAACCAAAGAGAAAGGAAGATACATAGACAAAAGATTGTGTTGCCGTAAAAAATAGAATTTCGTGATTCCAATTTATACAAAACCGTAGTTCATCTTCTTAATCATTCATAATCTGCATTTTGTTTTAACCTAATGCAGTTACAATTTCATGTAAATTTGGGAAAAAGTATGTATTGGTGGAAAATGTAGATGATTTTCCTTTCTTACTATTATGTCATAGTTACATTCTTGTCACATGATTATATTCTATTAAAGATTTAAACAATTGAGTAACAGAAATGAGACATTGACACTTGTGTAGGAATTAAAGTGAGATTTGACCAAAAATACGAGGGGTTGATTATCACAATTTCATGTGTAGGGACCAAAGTGGAATTTGATCAAAAGTGCAGGGGGTTGACTGTCAAAATTTCATGTGTAGGGGCCAATGTGGGATTTGGTACAAAGTGAAGGGGTGCAAAGTGTAATTTACCCTTAATTTTTCAATTTTATCAAACACTTTGAGTTACATAAGAGTGATGAGTCCTCCTCTTCCTAGTTCACTCGCTAATTCTAACTTAATTTATAAATTCTAAACATAAATATCGATATACACTATTATAAACTCATTACCACCACAACCATTGCTATCGTCGTCGCCGCCGCCACCACCACAACCACTACTATCACTACCACCACCACAACCACCACCATGCCACCGCCGCTACTACCACTACTACCACCACCACCATCATCACCATTATCATTATTGTCATAAGTACCACCACCACTACCATGCCACCGTTGCCACCACCACCACCATTTTCATTATTGTCATAAGCAGACTCATCATTTACTACTACCACCATCGTTATTGCCACCGCCGCCACCATCAACATTACTGCTACCACCTCCACCATACCACTACTACCACTACTACCACCATCACAATATAAAAATTGAAATATATAATTTGAAAATAATAAATTTTAAATTTGATCTTATACATATCAAACAACTTATTTTTAGTTTATCACTTAAATTTTTATCAAACAACTTTTTAACTTAAAAAATTTAGTATTCAATTTTTAATACTTAATTTTCAGTTTCAACTTTATCAAACACCACCGTTATTAACTTTAGGGTCTCTGCGTGCAAATTAAACCAGACATTCAATTAAAAAACTCCAAGGTTTATAACAAAATAAATCTCAAGTTTTTAATTTTGTCAATTTAAATTCCAAATTTTTGATTTGTTTTCAAACTAAGTCATTTGCCTATTTCCGTTAAATAAATTTGACAAATGGTATTTGTCATTAAACTCAATGAAAAATTATATTCTAGACATTTTATTTATACTTCGATTAAGTTTAATAACTAAAATATATTTTCTTTTGTCAGTTTATTTAACGGAAATAAACTAATGATTTAGATCGAAAACAAATCAAAATTTATAATTTAAATTGATATAATTAAAAATTCATAATTTATTTTCTTATAAGGTTTTTTTTTCTTTTTCTTTTCTTTTCTTTTTTTTTTTTTTTTAAAGAAAACGAAGAAAACCTTGAATTGGAATTGCCGCTAGAAATAAAGAATCCTAATAAAAGATGAAAATTTGTAATGACGAATGTAAATGCATATATATATATATATGAACTACTCAACTACTTGAGATTCATCTCCTTCTTCTTTTTCGATTTTGCCCTTTTATTTTGAATAATTTATTAATGGTGGCCCGAAGATTTTTTCGTAATTACGCTAACATTCTTGGTCTATTATGAAACAAGTTTTTTCGTAATTACGCAAACATTCTTGGTCAATTATGAAACAAATTTTTCTGTAATTACGCAAACATTCTTAGTCAATTATAAACATAAATCTTTTATTTTTTAACAAATTACAAATACACTTATAAGATTTGTTTAAAATACGAATTGGTCTTATAATACTAGAAATTACAACTATCGTTTGTTATAAATCTTAATTTAACACAATACTCAGGAAAAAAAAAATTATTCTCTTATGTAACAATAAATTATCAAAATTATTTATTGAAACATATTTCTCATATCATTAAAAACTGTTAATTGACTTAATGATTTATTTATTAATAAAATGTTTAACTAAAAAATATTTTTATATCATTAAAAATTGTTAATTCACTTAATGATTTACTTATTAATAAATTGGTCATTTGTTATGTGAGTATGATTTATGTATTAATAAAATTAGGCTTTTGTATTTATATGTATATTTTTTTCTGCTTCTTTATTAGTTCAGTGAATTATCCTAGTAATTTTTTTTAGATGAGAGAATTATCTTAATATTTATTTTATATTTATCTGTTGAGAAAATGTATACACCATAATTTTGTTCTTATATAAATGCGGAAGAAATGTTAAAAATTCATAAATTCATGCAAAATAACATGGTAATAGAATTGGAGTCTACAGTATTAAGTGTATAACATATCAAAAAATGATACATATCATATCACATAATTCTATCATATATCTAATGATTTATTTTATTCAATTTTATAAAACAATATTCTAATTTTTCAAAAATTATCAAAATATAAAACTTTTTTTTTATTTCAAATAAGATCAAAATACAAAATTTAAATATACTATAATAATAACTCGTGACTAGCATGGATTTTTTTAAACTAGTCTTTCCAAATATATAAACTAGCGTATACCCGTGTTTGAAGGCTCAGTGTAAATAAAAGCACAATCAAAGCACATCCTCAAATGTTTGAACTCAATGTTTGAACTTTCAAGGAAGGAGAAAAAAAGAACTTGAAAACAAAAACCTACTTGGTAAATTTTTGGCAAATTTTCTACAGACTTAAAAGCCTAGAAATAAAACGTCCACTGTTTAATTGAGATTGAGATGGACTCAACGCCAAAATACATTATTATTAACTCCAAAATTGGACATATCTCTATAAAGTTACATGTCAAATAGAAGGCTGACTATTGCAAAAGGGAAGCACTGTGTGCTGTACATGAAATCTTAAAAGTAATACAAAATATTATCAACCAACAAATCCTTCAGGATTCGGAATTCAAACAACAAATCCAAACAACAAATCCTTTAGGATTCAGAATTCAAACAACAAATCCAAACATAATCAACCAACAACAGCGATCAAGAGCAGAGAAAGGGAAATTCAAGAGACAATGTAAAATACCTCTATTTTGGTGTTGAACGATGGGTCTTGAAGCCACTGTTGGGAAATTAAAAAAACATTAAAAAAAAAATTGAGTTATTGACATAGAATGGTAAAGCTAAAGGAGCCTCAAGAAGGTCTATTAGTGTGTCCCCAATCTAGGAGTTCTTTGCATTATATATAGGACAATCAGTAGTGATGGGTCATCACTCATGTCCATCTATGTGTCCATCTCTCGCCTCACCCTTTGCCTTCTTCTATGCAAACATTTCAACTGTCATATTTGTAATCTCTCAATTTTCTCTTCTGTGTATCTTTGCTATTTTCATCTTACCCCTTCAAATGCCAACCACCAATCTTATCATTCTTTGTAATAATTTTTAGCGTAATAATCTTGTAATTTAAACATGTAATTGATTGTCGTTTGGGGTTTGAACTATCCTTAAATCACCCATGCAAGATTATTATACATTTTTTGTGTGCATAGAATCCTAGTATCTATATATACACATAGTGAATACATTGCTTAATTATTCACGATGACTTCAAATGAGGGCACATCAAAAGATTGTTCACTAAATAATTTGACCATTTCTATAATGGAAGTGCGATAGGATATGAGTTCCTTTTTTTTGTGTGCTTCAATTACTTAACAATTTCTTGGAATTTTGTTATTGAAGATTAGAGGATGATTAGTGGATGAAAAGTGGATGAATTTTGTTATCTTGTATGTTAATAGTTTGGTTGAAATTAATTCTTTTCTATTATACTAAAATTGCTATAAATTAGAGGATGATTAGTCAGTTGCAAATTTCTGCATGACAAAGCATGGGGTTGCCGAACCAAAAAAAATATTGCTAATGAAAGAGAGAAAAAAAGGTAAGTGTGTGCATGTTTGATTAGCAAGCCAAAAAAAATTAGATACAGAGACACAATTAGCAGAATTACTATTAAAGGGTTTTGACACATATGTATACAACTAACCAATGATGAACTTGGAATGTGTCCTATGCATTCACAAACACTGAAATGTAGCCCATCTATAATAGAGAGAGAAGACCAGCAAGAAAAGTTTATGGATGAAAAGTTTCTGCAACAAGAAAAGTTTCTGGGCTGATAAGAAAAAAATAAAATATTACCTGGGTTTCTTTGTAAAAGGCTATGTGCTTTGTTGCAGAGGAGGGGTTTCGTTTGGAGTTTCAAATCCTGACTATATCACATTTACACAAATAGATTATCGTATCAAAACCCAAATAAAAATGCTAGATTCTCACACCCTCACATTTACACAAATCATATGACATTTTACACAAATAGAAAACCCAAATAAAACTCCTTGATTCTCACACCCTCTTCCAAAAAAAAACTAACCTAACCCAACTGAATAAAACTGATCTCAACCATTGAAATGTCCCAATAAAACTCTTCTCAACTATATTTAGGCTCTATTTGAAAATTGCTAACTTAGTTAATTTTCTAATTTTTGACCAAAAAAAAAATCTAAAAAAAAATGATAAAATATTTTATAGTGATTTTTAAATTTTTAATTAAAAATTATAATTTCGAAACAGTCTTTAAATTTTTTTTTTTTTTTTTTTTTACACACCCACCCCAAAGAGTTCATTCACACACCCACCCCAAAGAGCTAAGGGCCGAGTCAACTCAATTTTTTTTCACTCTCATTCAAACCATAAATCTCAAACAGGTTGCAAATCATAATTCGATTAGAAGCGGGTGAGTTTTTTTTCATCTGATCTTGTCAAGTCGGTTGACCAATTGATGGTAAAATTGAGCCTCAACTTGTGAACTATACATAACACAATACTATCTTAATTAAAAAAATGTTACATGAATCATCCAAAAGCACACAACATAGAAGAACCAAAGTAATGAAACCCAAGGATCCCAAAACTCAAAAACAGGTTCTAATTGCTTCTTTGAAATCAATGTTAATGGGAAAATCTAACTAAAATTAAACCCAAGGTTCATTAAATAAAATTAACTATACTATTTTTTTAAACAAAGATTACAACCAAATACTTAAGCATACATCCACATATATGAATGTTTCATAAAGGTGAAGTTTGGCCAAGATTTGGGATTAGCAGTTCCGATTATACAGAATTAGAAGTGAGTAACCAAACAAACCCCTAAGAAGTGAGGCAGTGACTTGAAGAATAAAAAAAGGTTTCTAACAAATTGCTATCAAAATGGTGGGTTTTCTTACCTATCAAAATGATGTCGAGGTTTTTATTTTCTAGAGTTCCAAGAATTAAAAACCCATGTTACCTTTTTTGGGTAACAAAACAGAGCAGAAAAAGAAGGACAAAGAGATTACCTTGGTGAGAATTAGTTCAGTTCTTGCTCTAGAGCCAAAAATTTTTGTTTGGTAACTGGTAAAAACAATGAAATAAAAAATGAAAGAGCGAGGAATTTCAGAAATTAACAATTGTATATTACAATGAAAGGAAAGAAAAATTTATATAATATCTTAAAACAGGTAAAACAATTCACACCTTAATTTAAAAAATAGAAAATAAATAAACCTCTATTATTAAAACAGGTAAAACAATCAAACAATAGATCATTGAAAAAGAAAACTCTTCTATCATTAAAACAAACATAGATAAATCAATAAAACATTATGAAGAGGAAAGAAAAATTTATATAATATCTCCTCTATGACATGAAAATATTCCTTCAAACCCCAATGACAACATTTTGAGATTAATGTTGAGATGACAGTTGCTATAAAATTGATGTTGGGATTAATCCCAATATCTCCAACCATTTTGTCCCAAGATTAATCCCAAGATTAATGTTGGGATGACAGTGTATACTCGTAATAAAATTGGATAGGAGAAGATTAATCCCAAAGATTATTTCTCCTTTATTTTGTACTTTTGTAAGAAGCCATCAATTACATTAACTAAGACAATTTTAAAAATGAAATTGTTGCCCTAAAAATTGGCCAAAGTTAAAAGGATTTGAAAGTCATTCAATAGCGATTCCAGTATCGATGCCTGAAATTAAAAAATAAAAATTAAATTTGAAAAATAATAATAAAGTTAGATTAGATGGATTAAAGCAAAAATGTCTAATGTTCAGTATTTTCAAATCAACGTCACATAGTATGTAATAAACTTTCTAACTGCTCAAAAAGCATCTATCATTTATCAAACATCACTTGCCATCACACACAGTCCAACTCACTTTCTTCACATATTTTCTTGTCTAGTTTTACTACCTTTATTATGTACTTGACAAAAAATGAAAACACTTGTTTTCTTTTACTAACTAAACCAGGCAAAAAGAACAATGAGACAACAAAAACTCTACACCACAATTTTGTTGTCCTCATATTCCAAGAGGTTAAAAAAGAAAAGGCAGAAATAGAGAGGAAAAAGGAACCTACAACTTTAGTTGTCTTAAATAAAATTTAAATTTATAAATCCTGAAAAACCAATTTAAAAGACGGACATCAATTTTTATTTTGACAATGAGGGATTCCAAAACTTAGCACAAAGTTATTTCCAAAGCAACTCAAAATTTACCAACGTATAGTCTTAAGAAAGGCATTTTGTTACTAAAATTACTCTGTGTTCACCACAAAAAAAAAAAAAAAAGAAAAAAAAAGAAGAGATTTATCTATGTTTATCTTCCTTTTTCTTTTCTTTTTTCAATTTTTTCAATCCTCATTATGCACATTTTCTTTTTGGTTTAAATTTTCAACACATACTCCCAACAATCACCAAAATATGTAATGGCCAAGCTAACACTTTCTTATGGGGGGGAAATGTCACGCCCCACTTTTTATTACTCGAAATCATTACCAAATCCATTAATTCACTTCAAGTTCAGAGACAACATGCGGAAATAAACTCAAATAATCGACTAGTAGAATTAAATAGTAATTCTCTCATTCGAATGCAAATTACATACAACATGAACATTCTAAATAAACTGCCTGTAGGCTTACAATCATTAAAGAATCAAAAGAAGGGTGTAACCCTTTTTCAACAATGGCACCCCGCCAACACAAAAGAGGCCTCGTGGCCAACAAATAATAAGATCCAAATCTCGTAGCACATCCTGACTATCACCTGAAAAAGATTCAATAACGTGGGATGAACATATAGTCCAGTAGGGATCTCAACATAGCAATAACAACTTACAGATAGCTATGATCATGAATGCTCAATCTCATACTAGAATACTAACATGACAGTTTATACAAAAATATACATAAGTATGAACTCTTCTAAAAAACAACCATTTCATTCAACACTATAAGCGATTCAACTTTCTTTTCTTTTCTTTTCATTATCCCTGGTTCCCAAACTTTTATAACAATAACAACATCTTAGAAAACAATTTCACTAAGCCCACTACCTTTCTCCCATTTTCCATACTTACAACAGATTTTCCCTTTTTCAAAACATACTTTCAAATACCAAATTTTCCTTCACACTTTCCCAAAATCTCACAATGGCATTTTGGTTTGTTCCCAATACATTCATATCTATACATGCATGCCTTTAGTAAAAGGGAGATAACAAATCATCAACATGTATATAATCAACAAATGAGGCAACTCGGCTCTCCAAAACTGTAACCATAGCAATCCATGATATACTCAGATACACTGAGACAAAAACAATAAAACTCTGCTCTACCGGCTATATGCATAGTAAGCCAAGGATACAACTCTCACAACGGCATGCCATTTTACCAGGCGCTAGCTGGAAGGGTGTGGTACCTTAGATTCTCAGCGCAGTCAGTTCTCCAGGCACTAGTTGGAAGGTAACGGTACCTCTGATTATAAGCGTGGTGTACAACACCAATAATCACAATACAACAAAACATAACCAACAAGTGTAATACATACACATAAACTATTCAAGATACATAAGCAATGTGTTAAAGTATATGAACACATAGGTGTGTGGAGTACATCCCCTATCTCCTCTCACACACTGGAGTACATCACCTATCTCCTCCCTAACAATTATACATATATAATGTATCATAGCACTTCATCACATGCAGTATTCAATCAACGCCGGTGTAACGCGAACACAACAATCCAATACACAATGTCATCCTCCACAGATGACCAAGGACAAAACCTCTAGATGCATGATTTCAGTACACCTATTAGAAGACTCAACTATCATGAGATCTTAAACCCAACAACAACGCTAGTACGATAGGTAAAGGTAAAACCCCAAATGTGTGTATTTAACACTTATGATGCAACAGTTCAATTCTCATATCTATTTTCCGAGACTCACATTGAGTTATCATTTCATTTCCCATTTTTAAGATCAACTTTCTTAACTTTCCAAGTCAGCATGTTCCACCACTTATTTCAAAAATACTTTTCCCATTTCACAAAATAAATTCCATTCTTTTCGTTTTCACAAAACCAATTTCATGGATAATAAAGCCATAACTCATATTAGTCCACTACATTCATTTCGACATAACCCCAATGCCATAATTAAACCCCTAGCCATCACTATTTTCACACAACTCATATTAACAATAGAGATTTACAAACATTGATCAACTACCCTCCATTTTAATTTACCAAATCAAAATATAATTTAGGGCTTTTTCCTTCTTTCAACAATAACATGCTAATTTACTCTCCAATTAGTCCCAACCACAATCAATGATAACAAACCCATTTTCAAACAACCAACCCTAGGTTCCTTCTCATGATTTTCAAACAAATCCAACATGAATATGATTTTCATGCAATACAAAAACTACCACATGACTATTTATAGACGGAGTATTGAAAAAGAACAAGGAGAATCCCTACCTCAAATGGAGAACCCAAGGGGAAGAAGAGCCAAACTCGAAAGTGCTCCAATCCCAAAGTTTTTTAGATCAAAGCGAAGCCCTCAACAAGCTCCACACTTTTTACAAAGGCCCAAGGATAGAAGATCACTCCTACTAGATCAGCCCCTAGAGAGAAGTTGGAGTTTTAGAGTGAGGTGCTCTCCAATGGAGGTTTTGAAAAGTAAGAGAGAGAAAGAAAGTGTGAAAAGTGATTTAAAATCACCCAGCTGCCGTCTGATATACGACTAGTCTGCTCAAGCGTCAAGCACAAAAACTGGACCCGCTCAAGCGCCAAGACACAACTGCAAAACACACCCACTCGAGCGCAAAGGGAATCCTGCGCGAGCGTAGATTACCCTCTTCCAGTATTTTTACAGACATTTACCACCCGCTCGAGCGCGACCCACTCGAGCGTAAGGAAATACGCTCGAGCATGAAAAACAAACCTGCAGTACATTTGCAGACGCACAAAATACTGAAAGGATGCAAACTCCGCTCGAGCGTGAAGGGATCCGCTCGAGCGGATCACTAAAAATCTGGGCAACAAGAATTGGGACAAAAGCTCAACCAACCTATTCGAAACACGCCCAACACAACCTAAAACTCAAATACCAAGAGTAAAGGATGGAAATGAGAATAAGATAACAACACATCCGCGGAACCGAGTCCGGAATACAATAAACAATGAAGGGAAAACCGGGATCGCTATAGGAAAAGAAATCTAATGTACAGTGCATAGGTCATACTAATCCATTCAATTTCATTCCATTACTTTAACATTCACCAAAACCACTAACAGAAAAGCTACAAAGACTACTACAACACCCTTTACAAAGCTCCATAGAGAAAGAAAGAAAGATTAAGAAAAATAATCTAGTGGAAAAAGCAAATGAAAGCAAAAAGTTTGAGCAATGCTATTTTTTTTTTTTTTTTTATCATGGTTTACTGCTCATTAGTCCCATTTTGCCTATCTTTTATGCAAATGGAAAGGGAGCTTTGTTTAAAACATAACTAAAAAAGTAACAAACCAAACAATTTAACTTTTATCAAAATTATATAAGTAATGAAACAGATGTAATAAAGAAAAATTGTGTGAGAGAGTTATACTTTTGATTATATTGAGAACCTAGAAATTGATGACCACCAGCACAAAAAACACAGCACAATATGAAAATAGTAGAAAATAACAAACTAAAATTTGGGAGAAAACTAATGATTAGAGGGAGAAAGGAAATGACATATTTATCAAAACTTTAATGAAAAATATTATGAAAGAAATAAAAAATAAATAAATTGAATACCTTTCATTATAGAAACTGATGAACTGCGTCAAAAATTGATGAACTGCAGCAAGAGGAAATCAGATATTAGAAATTGATTTGTAGAAATATAGCGATTAAAACAAAAGAAATAAAACAATTAATCAAAGTACCATAATGTTTGTACAGGATCAATTTCTACAGGATCATTTTCAAATAACTTTATTTTTTAACATAAATAAAATAAAATAAATAAATCCAGAATTGAATAGCTGAAAGTGAAACCACCTTCTTCTTCACTTATGAGGTACCATTATGCATAATCATCTAATTAAAAGTATAAAGCAGGTTTAAACTGCTTCAAGCATAAAGTAAGTTTATGTCATCACTCATTACTCCAAGATGACTAACTAATAACATAGATAGTCTACTGAATTAATGTAGTTCCAAAACTAAATATTTGAAGAAAAATCAAAACGGCCAATTGGCTTAAAATTGACTTTTGTTACTCTAGACCACTTTAATGTTTTTTTCTTTTTACAAATTCTTTCTAAACCTCATTGAGCCAATCTCAACATTGTTTAACTGGCAAAGCTGAAAGCATAATTTGTTTTATTTTTTATCAGAACTTACAATCCTCACTTTGAAAGTAAAATAAAAAATGAGAGGAAAAGAAGAAAGAAAAAAAAAAAAAAAAAAGAAAGAGAGGAAAGAATAGGCTCAGCTCCTGTAAAAAATAACAGACAGTTTTCACCCAATGAAACAAAAATATATTGAGTTAAGAGTCACAGGAGTAAAGGGAAGAAGAAGAAAAAAATTGACTCTAACACATCCAATCAAAAATTTAATTTATCATAACCACATTTTTTTGTCACATATATTTTAAAATGAATATACAATTGTGCCTACAGTGTCTAAGCACTGGTAGAGTTATAGGGTGTGAAAAAAGTAATAGGCAAAGTTATTCTATTGAATCAATATAATCTAAATTTCTCTTCCACCCCAAAAATCACCTATCAAGAAGAAAAATTCCAATAAAAAAAAACTCAATAAATAAACTTCTAAAATTGGTGGTGTTTGGGAAGTTTGGGACTTGGGTTTTTTTTAATTTTTTTCACAAAAAGACAATTTTTTTGTAAAATAAAAAAAAAACACATCCAAACAAAATATCACATCCAACCCCATAATCATTTCACTTTTTCTCTCACAAACATCACATCTAACCACAAAAAAACCCAACTATCTTCCCAAACACAAAAAAAAAAATTCTCCAATAATATCCTACAACTAAAAAAACTTACATAAAAACCCACTTCCCAAACACCCACACTGTGAAGGAAAAAAAAGGCTCACTTGTTAAATGGGCCGTTGTGCCATTGCTCTCCATTTCTTGAAACATTCACTAATAGACCCACACAACACTTCCATTCATTGTCTAACTTGAATTTTTCAAGTCTAATCAAAACAAACTAAAACATCTTGTTTTTGAAAAACAATAAAATCAAACATAAAGGCATTCTAAACAATGCTAATTTTTAAAATTACAGTAAAAATTATTACAATGATTATCATCAAAATAGTATGAAATTCAAAAAAAATCAAGTACTCGCTTTTCTTGGTTCTCGCTTCTCTACTGTCTCTAAACAAAAAACATAAACTGCAACAAATAAAATGAAGCCTAGCTAGTAAAAAATGAAGCCAAGTTAAACAATGGATAAGCAACAAATTATTGACAAAGGAAGGTAGACCAATTACCTAATCAACCATTGTAGCAAAGAAAGCCATAACAACTTTTTATGAGCTAATCAAACACACCTTCAAGCCAAGGCATATGTACCTGAAGCAAAAGGAAGAATAAAAAATATAAGCAAGCAAGCTCCATTATCCATTATCCATTATCTAAAATCAACTCCCTAAAAATTGCCCACTGTTTATTATTAAAAATAAGATCCAACTCCCATTGATTGATTCACCAATTTGAATATACCTATATTTTTGTTAACCTTACCAAATATCCAAGGCATGTATCATTCACTATTTGGGGGGAATGTAGAACAAACTATGATGGATTCACTCACTATTTTTGTGTGTGCGCATGCGCGCGTGTGTGTTGGGGGGGGGGAATGTAGAATAAATTATAAGATAACTTTGATCAATTAGGACATTCACATTACCAGCACTAAGTGCATTCAAGCATGGTTAATCAAACTCTCTGTAGGAAAGGTTGTTTAGTCATTTACTTGGCTTGAAATGATGTCTATTCCTAACAAAGAAAAAATATACACATCATTGTAACTTAAGCCTAAACTTAGAAAACCCACATAGAAAAATCGCAAAAAAAATATTCCTTACTTATTAAGTGTTTGATAAAATGTTTCAATGGAATTTACACACAACAAATCCAGTTGATGGTATCTTCTCTCATATTTTTGTTTTCGGTTTGATTTTGTGGAGAAATGGGAATCATCCCAATAATTTTTTAACTTGCTTTTGGATAATGGGAATCATCCAACTACCAATATTATTCTTCTGGGTCTATGTTCTGTTATTTTTTTGAATGGTTGTTACCAAAATCAAAGTAAATGGGTTTCGTGAAACCCAACCAACTCTTCATATATGTGTGTATATATTATCTGTAACAAAAAAAAAAATCTGTAAAAATTTGTAATCAATATATATACACACAAAGAAAACATTACCCATAAAAATGCAACCAACTCTTCAATTGATGATCTCTGTGGCTTCAAAAAAAAAAAAAAAAAAATCTGTAATCAATATATATACACACAAAAAAAACCTTACAAAAAACCTTACAAAATTTTTTGGAGAACCTCATGAGGAATGAACAAATATAGTCAAGATTTTGGAGAACCTCACTGATTTGTTGCCGCGATGTCGTTCTACTTTAAGCATTTTTATTAATATATATGATTCTTCAAGCATACCATCCCTTTGTTATATTAATAGCAAGGCTAGCACCGATTATGGTATTTTTAAGAATACCATAATTTGGTATTTTTAATGATGAAATATGATTAATAATTTGGTTATGGTATATATTAAGGGAGAAGGGTACCATAATTTGGTCCAAATCATATATATTAATAACCCCTTTGTTATATTAATAGCAAGGCTAGCACTGATCGGTGGGTCCAAATTGGTGCTAGCCTTGCTTTAATATATATGTAATTAAACCTTTAGGCACGGGCATCGGCATTTAAAATACCTATGATTATTAATACCATACCTGCAAAATTGTGGAATTTATCAAAATTAGAACAACATTTTGGGTGAATCAGTGGGCCAATCTCCATCATTGCAACATTAATTTGTAGCTCTGTTTTTGTTGCTTCAGTTCTGTTTTTGTGTTCTTCAAACTATGATTCAACGATTAAAAAACAGTGATTGATCATTAGAATATATACAAAAACAGAGCTACAAATGGAATAAATGGGTTTCATTAAATTTAATGTTCTTCACTGTTTTCCTTTCATTCACTTGATTTTCCTATTATTCCATTTAAATAAGAAACTTAAATTTATACAAAAACAGAGCTACAAATGGAATAAATGGGTTCCTTTTTGTATGTAGAATAAATGGGTTTCACTTGGTATTTCTTTACTGTTTTTCAATCACTGTTTCATACACATGATCAATCACTGTTTTATCAGGTGAAATCAGGTTTCCTTTCATTCACTGTTTTATAAGGAAAATCCACATGTTCTTCAAACCCACAAAATCAAGTGAAACCCATTTATACACTGGACTATACATACATGTATATATACACTGGACTATACAAAATCAAGTGAAACCCATTTATACACTGGACTATCAAGTGAAACCCTTTTCAGGTTTCGGGTCTATATCACTGCACCAGAGAACAATGTCTCCATATCCGATTCAATATTTACCAGATCCTCCTAGCCTTAATACAAATGAAACCCATTTCAGACCCAAAACTTTCA
The DNA here is from genome assembly GCA_036172215.1 of Camellia granthamiana. NCBI lineage: Eukaryota > Viridiplantae > Streptophyta > Magnoliopsida > Ericales > Theaceae > Camellia > Camellia granthamiana. The sequence goes on from CM069905.1 coordinate 63,184,410, forward strand.
AAAAATTTAAATTTAAATCCATTTAAGAAACAAAACTCAAAAATCAGAAACTCATTTAAGTTGGAAGATCAACCCACATGTCAGAAATCAGAAACAACCATTTAAATAAGAAACTTAAATTTAAACTTTCAAAACTCATTTCTCATTTCAAGATCAACCCAACCAAACACCCACATGTCAGAAATCAGAAACAACCAAACCCACAAAAGTTGGAAGTTCTAGTTTACCTTGCAAGAGGAGAGAGCCGAAAGAGGAGGGTGAGAGGAGAGGAGGCGGTCGGTGGTGTCGTCGAGAGAGGATGACACAAAGAGGAGAGGTGGTTGGTGGTCGTCAGCATCGCGATGGTCTGTGGTCGTCGCACGGTAGAGAGAGAGAGAGAGAGAGAGAGAGAGAGAGAGAGAGAAAGAGAAAGAGAGTTCAAAAATTGAAATTAGAGAGAGAGAGAGAGAGAAGATGAGTACCTGTGACAGAGAGGAGAGAGAGATTTCAACCGTTGATGCTCAAAGAGCATTTGGGCGGGAAATAAAGACATCCTAACCATTGAAATTTAGATGAGGTAATTTAAACCATTGGATCAAAATATATCTCTAAGACAAATTAGACATTTTCAAAAACTCTTCTCCCTTATTATATAGATATTTAAGTAGCACCGCTGCGATAGTTCCAAAAAAAGAAAAAAAAAGAAAAAGAAAAAAGAAATAGCACTGCTGAGATAGAAAAAGAAAGCCGCCATGTCTTACGATCTTGGAGCAGTGTTGTGTTGGGTTGTCTGTTATTTTATAATTTTAAAATTGTATTTAATTTAATTTATTTTATTTGATATTTACATCTGCTTAGAAATAAGTTTATAACGTTATATTAGTTTTTTAATCTTTAGGGTTATCCTACAATATCTTCTAAATATCTAAATTATGGTTATTTAATTGTACATATAATAAGACTTCAACATTTTCTAAACAGACAAAAAAAAAAAAACAAAAAAAAAAAGAATTCTTTCTTTTCCTCTTCTTCTACTCTGTTATTTTCTTTGTGAGTTTACTGTATTGAGTTTACAAGTGAGTATTGGGCAATTTAAGGTTCGTGAATTCACTTTGATGTATGCAAGTAATTTCTAAGGTCGTTGTATCTTGGGAGAGGAATATCATTTAACTCGGTGCAGAAGAGGGTGTATCGTTCCTAAGGAGAGCACAATCTACGTGCCTTGACCACTATTCAGGCTTCTCTAAACTCTCTCTAATAATAATATTTATTTGTTATTTTTGGTTTATTATTAGTTTGGTATTTTTATTCTAATAGTAAATCCTGTTTAATTTTCTAACAATCTTAGGAACGATAATTAGGATTTTCTGTAAGAAGTTGTAGCATTGATTATAATTTTATTTTGGAAAAAAAAAGGGATTTGATGAAACCAATTCCTGCAAGCCTGAGAAGTTTATTGGTAAAAAATTTAGATGTTGGCAACAACAAATGAAATTTTGGTTAACCACTTTGGGTCTTATTCAGTGATTCATAAAGCTACTGTTTCAAAAAGAAAAGGATTCTGGAAAAAGTGAAACTTCTAAGGTTGTAAAAATTGTTGAGACGGGTAATGATTTAACTTCGTCCAAAAAATCTAATGATAATGATTTTGATGAAAAATATTATCTTTGTCATGGTAGGATTTTAAGTGTTTTATCTCCTTCTATCTATAATATTTTTTGCAGTACAAAAACTTCTATTGAATTATGGGAAGCACTTGATTTTAAATATGGGTCTAAAGATGCTGGCCTTAAACGTTACTATGCTGAAATTTTTTTAGACTTTTATATGATTGATGGTAAATCGGTTATGGAACAAGTGCATAAATTTCAAAATATTTTATATTATCTGAAAAGAAAAGGAATGGATTTATCTGATATTTTTTTTTTGTTGCTTCACAAATTAAAAATTGACCTCCATCTTGGTTAGAATTCGGTAGTATGTTAAAACAAAAACATGATGATTACACCTTTGATGAATTGCTAGTATCCCTAAATATTGAGGAAAAGTACCGTGAAAAACAAGCTGAGTCTTTAAATTCTGAGTTTCGAACCAAGGCACATTTTGTAGAAAATCTTAAACACAAACATTTTAACCTCAAGAAAAATGGTGCACACAAGAATGGGAATAACAATCTTAATAATAAATCAAAAGGCAAAAATATTATTCAGAGAAAAATCATGCCTTGTTGGGTGTGTGGGAAGACTAATCACACTGCTGGAGATTGTTATCATCAGAAAGGTCAACCTCATATAGTCCGCGGTCCTCCAGTAACCCCTAAACCACAAGCTAATGTTGTAACTATGGGGCCCAGCTCCTTTAGCCCTGCTAGTAGGTATTTTGTTGGTGATCCTTAGTTAAATATTGTTTTTAACTCAAATGATTAGTTTATAGACTCGGGGTGCTAATGTTCATGTGCATTGATAAAAATATTTTTTCACCTTATTATTAGGAATCAAGCACAAGAACTGTAAGCATGAGAAATGGGAGCTTGGCCAAGGTACTAGGTGAAGGACAAGTTAGGTTGAAATTGACATCTGGCAATATAATCACCTTAGATGGAATTTTGCATGTTCCTGATATTGGGAAAAATTTAATTAGTGCATCTTTGTTATTTCAGCATGGTTTTAAAGTTGTTTTTGAATTAAATAAAGTTGTAATAACTAAGAATAGTAACTTTATTGGTAAAGGTTATCTTCGTGATGGTTTGTTTGCCTTAATGTTATGAATTCTGATTTATATAAAATTGCATGTTATTCTTTACTTGGCTCGGTAGACTTGGGCATGTAAATTTGAACACTATTAAAAGAATGATGAGTTTATAATTAATTCCAAAATTTGTAATTAATTTAAAGGAAAGATGTCAAATATGTGTACAAGCTAAACCTTTTAAATCCGTTGAAAAAGACACATCTTTGTTGCAACTTATACATAGTGATACATGTAACCTTAACAATGTGTTAACTCGTGGTGGAAAAGGATATTTTATTACATGTATTGATGATTTTCTAAACATTTAATAAGTCACAAAATTGAATTATTTGATAAATTTAAAATATATAAAGCTCGTGTAGAAAATCAATTAGAAAAGAAAATTAAAATCTTAAGGTCTGATAGAGGAGGTGAGTATGCACCAATAGAAATGGAAAAGTTTTGTGAATAACATGGAATTATTCACCAATGGTCTCCACCTTATTCACCACAATCTAATGGAGTAGCAGAATGTAAAAATCGAACATTGCTAGATATGATAAATGCTATGTTTGCTAGTTCTGGTTTACCTAATAATTTGTGGAGTGAAGCTTTATATTCTGCTTGTCATATATAAAATAAAGTGCCTTACAAAAATTCGTAAAAAACACTTTATGAAATTTGGAAAAATCAAAAGCCTAGTTTAAAATATTTCAAAGTGTAGGGGTACTTGGCTAAAGTTTTAATACCACTTATCAGGAAAAGAAAATTAGGACCGAAAACTGTTGATTGTGTATTTATTGGGTATGCCTTAGATAGTGTTGGTTATAGATTCTTAGTAATTAATTCTGAAAATTCTAAAATTTCTAATAATACTATAATGGAGTCAAGAGAAGCTATATTTTTTGAAAATATATTTCATATGAAAGATAAGTTACCTAAATCAATTGGTGAAAATTTTATGTCTAACAGTAGTATAGAAAATCAAGTAGGAACTGAACTAAGAAGAAGTAAAAGAGAAAGAATAGAAAAGAATATTGATAATGACTTTCGTACTTATTTAGTTAAAAATGATCCTAGAGCATATAATGAAGCTGTGGGAAGATATTTTTTGAGTACCGACACGTGGCAGGTGACGCCGATGTGTCAGCCGAGGTGCCACGTGTCCTGATCGTTATGCCGAGGTTATCTCAGTGTTGCCGAGGTTACCTCCGAAGATATCGGAATTCGAGATGAGCAGATAAGGGACAGGAGTCCTAGAATGAAGAAAGACTTCGAGATGGATAAGGATAGTATTCCTAGGGAGTCTATCCTTATCTCTTGTAGAGTCCAAAGTAAGCACTAAATGGGAGTCCATAGAAGTCAGGCTTCTAGTGGGACTAGGATGGAGTAAAACTATAAAAGGGAGGCACCCCCATGGGTCTAAGGTACGCAATTTATGCTTTGAGCAGTGAATTTAGCATTTAATTATCTTTGAGAGATACTGACTTGATCATCGGAGTACCCCCGGGTGGAAGAACCACCGCCGGAATCTTCTCTTTCTGTTGCAGGTTAGCCAGGTGTCATCTATTCTGCCAGTTCTCTCCAACTGATCACTGAGTTGGCAGTGTGATCGGAAAATTACTCACATAATTTGGCGCCGTCTGTGGGAAAGATAGAAGGATAGATGGCTAGCAACGGACAGAAGGAAAAGATTGGGGACGACACTCCTGCTGGGAGTGGGAGACCTATTGACCTGAATGTCACAGGAGATGACTACAATGCAGAAACTCGTGACCAGAATCACGGAGTGAAGGACGTCGGCCAGACTAGCGACGCACCAAAGAAACCAGATCGAAGTGGCTATTACAACGAAGATGACCTCCAGGTATGGAAGGATAGATGCCTACGGAGGGATGAAGAGATGAAGGAGATGGCAAACAAATTGGCAGACCTACAGTCGGTTGTCAATTTCATGATGCAAAATAACGTCATGCAGCCACCGTTCCCACTGCAGGACACGCCAATTCCAGCGGCCAATGCCCAGAAGGAAGGGCAGAGAACAATCCCCGTAGCCCTACAGCATAATGAGAGCGAAAGACACTCTCACCGACCTTCCAGGGAGGTCGGACGAAGGGAGCCAAGAAGAGAAGAATCACGAAGGACACATCATGCAAAGGAAGCAGACCCCAAGGGACATCGGCATGATCAGGGGCAGGCGTTGTGCTTTGACACAACACATGGAGAAGGGTCGAAGAGGACTCACCACGAGGCCGAAAGTAGTGCAATGAAATGACTGAAAGCAAGAGATAGCCGAGCTCCTGGGAGGACAAAAGAGGACTTAAGAGATTACCTTAAGAGGAAGCAACAGAATGACTACGTCGAGGTAACTTCCCCAGATAAGCCGAGGACACCATTCTCGGTGGAATTGGACAGGTTTGAAGCGCCGAAGATATTCAGCGTGCCGAGGTTTCAAATATACGATGGTAAGTTAGACCCCAACTTCTACGTCGGATTATATTTGAACTCGATGGCATTATATAGTGGGAACGAGCCGTTGCTCTGCAAAGTTTTCCCCTCATCCTTCGGGGAGATTGCATCAGACTGGTTCCAAAAACTACTGAAGGGAAGCGTGAAGACATGGGAAGGCCTGGCCGAGATGTTCGTGGCCAGGTTCGTGACAAACAAGCTGCAGCCATTGAGGGTGGATGCACTGATGGCTTTGAAGATCAGTAAGGATGAAGGCCTTAGGGCCTATGCAAAAAGGTACTACGAGGTATTCAACCGAATACCAGAATGTAATGAAGAAATGGTGGTCGTGTCATTCAAGAACGGCCTGAAAGACAACTGTCCAATACGGAAGTCTTTGGCAAAAACTTTGCCAAAAAGCATGGAAGAGCTCATGGCGAGAATCGAGAAGTATGCCAGAGCCGAGGAAGATACATCGGGGAATAAGGAGATAAAACAAGAGAAAGGAAACGGCTCGCCGAAGCGAGGCCGAGGTAACAATGGATCGAACAAACATGAAACAAAACTGAGGGCTGCACAGGTAGGGACGACTGTGTTCCGGGCCCCAATTAACAAAGTCCTGGAACAAATTTGAAACCAACCCTATTATAGGGCACCAGCAAGGGCACCAGCAAGGGCACCAGGGGAATTCATGGAGAGGAACGTCGGCAAGCGTTGTGCCTACCACAATGAAGAGGGGCGCACAACTCAGGGTTGCAGAGCCCTGAAAGCACACTTGGAAGACTTGGTAAGGCAAGGCCATCTGAGAGATCTGGTCGACGAGGCCAGAACAAGAGAAGAACAGGCAAGATTGCCTCAGCACCAGCAGCTCTGCCTCCTCCAGCACAGCAACCTTAGGCAGGAGGACCTCGGGTAGTCAATGTGATTCACTCAAGGGTCAATGAGAACGAAATCAGAGGGGAGACCCAGAAGGTAAAACACCTACAACATGTCTATCAAGTCGGGGAGAAAAGACATCGGGCAGAAGAATGCCAAGGACCAATGATAACCTTTACTGAAGCTGACCTAGAGATGGTCTAGCATCCGCATAATGATGCCTTGGTAGTATCTCTCCAGGTTGGGGAGTGCCAAGTGAAACGCATCTTGATAGACCAAGGCAGCTCTTGTGACATCATGTACGTCCGATGTTACAAGGAGCTCGGCCTTCACCTAGACAACATGGAACAATCCAATGGCCCAATGGTTGGGTTCAATGGAACGCCGACATGGCCACTAGGAGCAGTAAACTTGGAGGTACAGGCTGGCACCAGGAAGATTAAGACAGAATTCACCATCATTGACGCACTCTCCCCTTACAACATCATCTTGGGAAGGCCATGGTTGCATGCAATGGGGGCAGTTCCCTCAACATTGCATCAACTATTGCGATTCCCAACAGAACATGGGATAGAGGAAGTCAGGGGCGACCAGCTGCAGGCGAAGAATTGCTCCATGGCAGCAATGAAATCTACCTGCAGCATACGAGAGCCAGAAAAGGCGGAAATTGAAGATAAAGATGTGGAAGTCCTAGAAGACATCGGCAAGGAGCCAGCCGAGAAGAGCGAAGAGACACTGAAGAAAATCCTCGTCCAGGATGGGGACGAAGAACGCTTCTTTCTTCTCGGCTCAGGCTTAGCCGAAGAAGAGGAAAGAGAGTTGGAGGCTTTCCTAAGAGCAAATATTGAGGTATTTACATGGACACCTTACGAAATGCCTGGCATTGACCCCGAGGTCACTTGCCACAAACTGAATGTTGACAGGTCGGCCAAACCTTTAATTCAGCGAGCCAGAAGACCGACATTGATACACGTCGAAGCAGTAGAGGAAGAAGTAGACAGACTTCTGGAGGCTAGGGCCATTAGAGAAGTTCACTACCCGACATGGCTGTCCAATACAGTGGTGGTAAAGAAGAAGAACGGTAAATGGAGGGTCTGCGTAGACTTTACCAGTTTAAACAAAGCCTGCCCCAAGGACAGCTTCCCTCTACCTAAGATTGACCAGCTAGTGGATGCTACCTCGGGGCATGGAAGGATGAGCTTCCTGGATGCCTATAGAGGGTATCACCAGATAGCGATGGACCCAGCAGATGAAGAGAAGACTGCATTCATCACTCCCAAAGGGCTATACTGCTCCAGAGTAATGCCCTTTGGATTGAAAAACGCAGGGGCTACCTACCAAAGATTGGTAACCAAGATGTTCAAGCAACTGATTGGCCGAACAGTAGAAGTCTACATCGACGACATGGTCGTTAAGACCAAGGAGCCTGAGGGACATCTTGCCGATCTACAAGCAATCTTTGAAATCCTTAAGACATATCAGCTCCGACTCAATGCATCGAAGTGTGCATTTGGAGTCGGATCTGGTAAGTTTCTAGGATACCTGGTGACCAGGAGGGGCATTGAGGCCAGCCCAGATCAGATCAAGGCCATCCTAGAGCTGAAGAGCCCGACGTCGGCAAAACAGGTGCAGATGCTAACTGGAAGGGCCGCAGCCCTGAACAGGTTAATAAGCAGAAGCTCAGACAAGTGCAAACCCTTCTTCAAATTAGTAAAGAAAGCCACAGACTTTCTTTGGACAGAGGAGTGCGAAGAAGCATTAGCCGATCTGAAGAAGTACCTAACCGCAGCTCCAGTTCTTTCAAATCCAGAACCTGGGGAGGAGCTGTTCCTGTACTTAGCAGTTTCAGAGCATGCGATTAGCGTAGTACTAATCCGAGAAGAAAAAGGGGAGCAAAAGGCTGTGTACTATGTAAAACCCTAGCCGACGCAGAAACAAGGTATCTACCCTTAGAGAAATTGGCACTGGCTCTAGTAATGGCTTCAAAGAAGTTGAACCATTACTTTCAAGCCCATAAAATTGTAGTACTAACAGAGCATCCGTTAAAGTCCCTATTGCAGCAGGGAGACTTGACAGGAAGAATAGCCAGATGGGCAGTCGCCCTAGGCCAATATGATCCGGAGTACAAGCCTAGAACTGCAATCAAAGGCCAGGTTTTGGCCGACTTCGTGGCTGACTTCACGCCAGAGTCCATTGAACATCGGGCTCCATTGAGCCAAGACAGACAATGCCCAAACAAGCAAGCAGAAGCACAACCAAAGGCTAAAGAACAAAAGAAAGAAGAGAAACCTAGACCCTGCAGCATTTACATCGGCGATTCCTTTCAACTGTTCGTTGATGGGAGTTCAAACCAGCAAGGAGCGGGGGCAGGAGTAGTACTGATATCTCCAGATGGAGAAATATTAGAACAGTCCATTCAATTGGGATTCAAGGCCTCAAACAATGAGGCAGAATATGAAGCATTGATTGCAGGACTGAAGCTAGTAGCAGCAGTACAAGCAGATGAGGTAATAGTTTTTTGTGATTCACAATTGATAGTTAACCAGACAATGGGCGAGTTTGCAACCCGAGATGAAAGAATGTCGGCCTACGCAAAGGAGGTCATCAGGCTGGCAGCCCTATTCCAGAACTGCAGATTGCTTCAAGTCAGCCGAGATGATAACAACCATGCCGATGCATTGGCCAACCTAGCTAGTGCAATACAACCAGGAAAAGCAAGGACAATAATGATTGAATACTTGTCGGGCCCGAGCATTGAACCAGTAATCACAGAACGTGAAGCAATGTGCGTAGACATGGGACCAAGCTGGATGGACGCAATTGTTGCGTTCCTAAAAGAAGGAAAGCTGCCAGATGACCACAATGAGGCACACAAGATCAGATTGAAGTCGGCAAGATTCAGTCTGACAGCAGAAGGACATCTCTACAGAAGGTCCTTCACTGGACCCCTCTTAAGGTGCGTACACCCTCTGCAGGTTGAAGATTTTTTATATGAAATTCATGAAGGAATTTGTGGAAGCCACACTGGGGGCAGATCGCTAGCTCACAGGGCCATTACCCAGGGGTATTGGTGGCCCTACATGCAAAAAGATGCAGAAGCCTATGTGAAGAAGTGTGAACAATGCCAAAGGTTTGCACCTTTGATACACCAGCCAGCTGCTGACCTAAACCCTGTATCCAGTCCTTGGCCATTTGCCCAATGGGGGATGGATCTCGTTGGGCAATTGCCCCAAGCAACTGGGCAAAGGAAGTACCTGCTGGTAGCAACAGATTACTTCACAAAATGGACAAGATCCGAGATGTGGATGTCAAGAACTTTATATGGAGAAACATCATCACCAGATTTGGGATTCCGAGAGCAATTGTTGCAGACAATGGGACACAATTTGACAGTAAGCTGATCAAAAACTTCTGTGCAAAGTTTAAAATCAAGAACTACTTTTCAACCCCAAGTTTTCCACAAAGCAATGGACAAGCAGAAGCTTCCAACAAAGTAATTTTGGATGGGATAAAGAAGAGGCTGCAGGCAGCAAAAGGGAAGTGGGTAGACGAATTGCCCAATGTACTCTGGGCATATCGGACTACGCCGAGAAGATCAACAGGGGAATCACCCTTTGTCATGACTTATGGCACAGAAGCAGTCATCCCATTGGAGGTCAGCATCCCAGGGATCAGAACCTAGGGAGTTGAGAACGGGACTAATGATGTACTCTTAGCCCTAGATCTGGATCTTCTAGAAGAAAGAAGAGAGAAGGCTGCAATACAACTTGCAGCATACCAGCAACAGCTTGCTAGAGCTTATAACAAGAAGGTTAATCCAAGGGAATTTCAAGTCGGTGACCTAGTCCTGAGAAAAGTCGTCGGCAACAAGAAGGATCCCAGGGAGGGCAAGCTTGGCCCAAACTGGGAAGGACCCTACAGAATCACTTCGGTATTGGGCAATAGGGCATATCGGCTTGAAGATAATGAGGGCAAAGCATTGCCAAGACCCTGAAACACTTGTAATTTTAAATTTTTTTTATCATTAGATGTTGCTTGATTTTTTGCCAATGTCATCAATAAAAACTTAGCAGAATTCTTCAATACTTATGACTGATAAAGATACATAATGTGGAAGACATGAATAATGAGAACCCAAGTGGGACTCAGGTTCACATTAGGGGGCAGAGAGTTATAAATAAACATTTGTTAAAATTTGTTGCAATTTACAAGTTGAAGTTAAACTGAAGTAATGCTTAACACTTGTTGAAATTTGTAGCAATTTACAAGTTGAAGTTAAGCCGAGATAATTGTTTATCTTCACTTGTTGAAATTTGTAGCAATTTACAAGTTGAAGTTAAACTGAAGTAATGCTTAACACTTGTTGAAATTTGTAGCAATTTACAAGTTGAAGTTAAGCCGAGATAATTGTTTATCTTCACTTGTTGAAATTTGTAGCAATTTACAAGTTGAAGTTAAACTGAAGTAATGCTTAACACTTGTTGAAATTTGTAGCAATTTACAAATTAAAGTTAAGCCGAGATAATTCTTTATCTTCACTTGTTGAAATTTATAGCAATTTACAAGTTGAAGTTAAACTGAAGTAATGCTTAACACTTGTTGAAATTTGTAGCAATTTACAAGTTGAAGTTAAGCTGAGATAATTGTTTATCTTCACTTGTTGAAATTTGTAGCAATTTACAAGTTAAAGTTAAACCGAGATCATTGTTAACCGAGGTAATTCACCCCGAGAAGGTTGCACAAAGAAGGGAGAGTGTAAGGAAAGACTTGCAAAATATTCTAAATATAGAATCATGCAGAGATAGTCAAGAGAAAACAAAGGTACAAGCATTCAAAAGAAGGAAAGTTGAACTAGATATTGAAAGAACAAAGAGGCACGTCGGCCATTTGCAGAGCTCACATTGTCTGAAAAACAAAAAAGTACAATAGTACAAAAGACAAAAGAAGAAAAACTTGAAAACTAAGATTCTCCAACATCGGCAGTAGGCTGAGTTTGGACGTCGGCGGACTGTTGCGAAGCTACCTTGGCTGCCTTCTCCGCCGCGATCTCGGCATCAATTTGAGCAATTGTTTCATCAACACTTTTATCGGCCAGAGGAACGTCAGATAATACCTGCTCAAAGGCAGTCTCCTTAGGAACCTCCTCAACCTCCTCATCTTGAGTCAAGTCAAGGACTTGCTCAGTTTGAGGAGGGGACTTGGCCCCAATGACCTCCTTGGATTTCCTCACCAAGGCCTCATCCTCATCATGATCCTCAGATTCAGAATCATCTTTAGATTGAGTTGGAGGTGGCGGCGGAGGGAATGGAAGAGAAATGGCATTGACATTCCGAAGAGGCGAGTCCTCGGGCACATTGAGCTTCTTAAGAAGGGACATCCAACCAAGGGAGAAACCTCTGTTGCATGCCTGCTTCACTTATTGCTCATAGGCCTCTGTCACATCGGCCATACCCTGATTATATGCCTTTTCATCAGCATCTTTTATTTCGGCCACTTTAGTGGCCAAGGCATCTTCAAGCTCCTTCTGGGCTTGGGCCACCTTATCTTCAACCTCTTTTAGCTGGGCTTGAAAAACTTTATTTATTGCCTCGGTAGCACTAGCTTTTTCCTCGGCATTATCCCTCTCCTTCATGGCAACCTCGGCCTGGTCCTCCAGCACTTTCATCTTTGACTGCAGGCTCTTAATTGTTTTCTGTAGTGTGGTGACTTCCCTCTTTTTCTCAGCTAACTTTTCACAGTTTTGAAAAGATTGCATGGAGAAAAAGTGGGCATGCTGGATGGCCTGAAAAAAAAACGAAAGTATTAGAAAAATATTCTACGTGTAAAATAAAGAGAAAGAAAGAAGAAGTACCAGACAAAAACACTTACTTGAACAGAGTGTTGCAGCATCAAAGCGTAGTTTTCATATTCACTAAACCCGGCGTTTCGTTCCAAGTCGCCTGGGAGAAGCAGTGCAGTGCTAAGTGCAACGCCGACATTTGTATCGTCGGCGCTGTCACTAGCCATTACAGGCTTATCTTCCAAAGTTATTTCAGGGGCCCAGGGGGCATCACGCTTCTTTGACCCCGAGGTCGTTGCAGATGACCTCGGTCTTTTCGACTTGGTGGATTCGGAGGGAAGGGCTTCAGCGGACCTCTTCGTAGGGACAGAGGCAGTTTTTTCGCTTGGAGCCAGCTGGGAAATTGGCAAAGTGTCTTCAGTCTCAGCCTGAGTCACTTTGGCCTTTGGTTGAGCCTTCTTGACTCTTTTTGGCTTGGGTGGAAGTTGCGTTTGAGTTGGTAGAGTATCAACGTTGGTTGGGATACTGGCTAAGAGATCTTTGGCCACAGGTTTTGCGCGACCCATCTCGGCTGCAAGAACAAGATGTCGGCAACGTTTGCATTGAGATGGTGGGATTAGATATTGAGCCGAAGTAGACGGCTGTTCTATTGGATCGGATGTTGACCCTTGATCAGGCCGAGATGTTGATGCGGCTTGTGGAGTTGTGGCAGAGGGAGGAGATAAGCTCTTCTTTTTCTTCTTGGGGACGTCGGGAAGAGTAGATTTGTATGTCGGAATGAAGTTGAGAAGCAGAGGTGCCTTCCGTTTTTGGACTGGCAAGTCCAAGAGTTTCTTCAAATCCTTGCTTAGAACGAAGGATTGGCGAAAGTTCTTTGGTGGCTGACGGAGAGCTGCAAGGGAAAACAGACATTAGAAACAGATAAAGTATTTAATACTTGAAAAGAAACAATCAAGTATTAACACCGGGCTCTTACCCTTGCCCTCTAAAACTGATCGGGGAAGAGGGAAGAGATGGAGATCCTCATCTGGAGCAAACTCCCAATTTCCTGAGGCAATGAGGTAATCATCTCCAGCCCCCTTGTTGGAGTCTGGGAGGTTGGCTACAATTTTGAACTCCGTGGATCTCGGCTTAAGATAATAAATGTAGCTTTTCTCTTTCAAGTTAAGGCTGCACATGGTATAGCAGTATTGAACGTCGGCTAAAGTGATTCTAACGTTTTCCTGTTTAGCTAAAGCTATGATGCCATTGATCACTCGGTAAGAATTGATAGCAAGTTGCATGGGGTTCAACTTGTAATAATGGAGAATCTCGCGAAACAGGGTGTTGAGTGGGAGCCAAAGTCCATACTCAATAAAGGCGACTATGGGGAAGGGCATGGAGTCGTCAGTAGGCATGATGGAGTCATCATCCCTAGCCAACCTCAGGTGAACGTCGGCTGGGATTTCAAACTCCTGTCTAAAGAATTATAGTTTGGATGGGGTGTTTACCCTATGCCTCCACATATCCATCACGTCGGCCTAAATTAGAAGGACTGGGTTTCAGAAGAGAGATGATCTAAAAAAGGTTTTTGTGAACCTCGGCTAAGACCTAGGTGAATATTGATGCAAGAATTTGTGAGAATTGTTTTAGTTTTGATAGGTTCTACAGTCAAATTCCAAACCTAAATCTATGAAGACGAAGATTGAAGGCACAAATCTGGAAAAAAGGAAAAAGCAAGAACAAAGTTTCAGAATCAAGAACAGAGGTGGGGCTATCAAAAGCACAAGAAAGTGGTGAAAACAGTGCGTGTGTTGAATATTTGGGCTAAAGCATGGAATAAATACATTCAGGTATATGATTCGAAAGATAAATGTTTGAACAAAACAGTAATAACAACAAGCAATGAGGAATATCAAAGGAATTGAAAAGACGAAAGGAACAGTTTCTTACCAGAAAAAATGGAGCCGGTGTGAAGATTGCCGAAGTCAGACGACAGCCTCAGATGTAAACAGAACGACCAAAGCTTTACAGGAAGGGAGCAAGGAAGGCAGTAACAGAGCTTGATGACTGGAACAATGGCGCGCTCAAAAGCTAGAGAGAGAAAAGACAAAGAGAAATCGAATGCAAAAGTAAAAAAAAAATGAAAAAGAGGGAAAGGTTTTGTCAAAAATTTGAAACGACGGCAAAACGGAGTAATTAATACGCCTGGAGCAACGCATACGTCAGACGGCGCACGCAGAGAAGACGGTTTTTCAGGCGCGTCAGTAACACGATCCAATGAGGATCAAACGCGTAGGTGAAAACGGTTGAAAAGTGATGCTTGACAGCTCACACGCACGAAGAAGTTCATAAGGGAGCTCTTGGAGTTCTTGATCTTTTAGAAGACATGTCGGCCTATGATGATGATCTCGGCTAAGATACTTTAAGCCGAGGTACTAGGAGGAAGTACCGATGTAGGTTCCATCACCTCAGAATGCCGAGGTAATAGAACCTAGGGGGCAGTTGTGGGGAGATATTTTTTGAGTACCGACACATGGCAGGTGACGCCGATGTGTCAGCCGAGGTGCCACGTGTCCTGATCGTTATGCCGAGGTTATCTCGGTGTTGCCGAGGTTACCTCCGAAGATATCGGAATCCGAGATGAGCAGATAAGGGACAGGAGTCCTAGAATGAAGAAAGACTTCGAGATGGATAAGGATAGTATTCCTAGGGAGTCTATCCTTATCTCTTGTAGAGTCCAAAGTAAGCACTAAATGGGAGTCCATAGAAGTCAGGCTTCTAGTGGGACTAGGATGGAGTAAAACTATAAAAGTGAGGCACCCCCATGGGTCTAAGGTACGCAATTTATGCTTTGAGCAGTGAATTTAGCACTTAATTATCTTTGAGAGATACTGGCTTGATCATCGGAGTACCCCCGGGTGGAAGAACCACCGCCGGAATCTTCTCTTTCTATTGCAGGTTAGCCAGGTGTCATCTATTCTGCCAGTTCTCTCCAGCTGATCACTGAGTTGGTAGTGTGATCGGAAAATTACTCACACAGAAGCTATGACATTGATAGAAGCTACTTTTTGGAAAGATGCTATAAATAGTGAAATGGATTCTATTATGACTAATAATACTTGGTACTTAACTGATCTTCCACCAGGTTGTAATACAATAGGTTGTAAATGGATATTCAAGAAAAATTAAGAATGGATGGAACTATAGAAAAATTTAAAGCTAGACTTGTAGCTAAGTGTCACGACCTAATCTCGGCAAGGCAAACCTCGCCAAGAGGGCACACTTCAAACACTAAAGCACTTGTACACAATAATCACCTATATAATCCTTATATTCACATCACCAATAGTGCATAAGACCTTTCGATTGGCCAACATATATGAGAAAATATCATCATTCTACTAAGATAGTTCCTATGCACCACTACCTCAAAAAAAACATACTATTCATAAATCCATCATTACATCCAACTTCATAAGGCAAATATTTACAATCAACCTCCTTCATAAAAACAAAGGATAAAACTACATCCTAGAGTGACCCTAAGCAAAAACTCAATTACAAGATGCCCACATTTGATCCTCCAGAAACTCTAATCTTTAAGTTGACACGAGCCACGCTAAGGTCTAGGAATTTGAAATAATAATAATAATAATAATAATTTAAAAAGAATGAGCTAGAGCCCAATGAGTATACCAATCCCATGGAGTTATAAAGTTTGTTCCTTCCAAATGGGTTCAAAATAAAGATAATAAACATAAGAGCTTGATTGGACTAAAATTTATACAAAATAAAAATTGCATAAACCATTATCAAGATTTTTCTAAAGAATTTCATAAGGTAGGAAAAATACATTTGAATAAGGAAAGTAAACAAAAAAATACAACTTTTCAATACGTTAAGATATCATGTCCATCATACGAACCACTACATAGCCTTAGGGTTGCGTTACCTCGCAACTTAGGTGGTGACGGTACCGTTACCCAAAACATATCCATAGGAACATAACTCACGTCATCATAGCACTTCAATTTTCATTTCAATATTTCGGTCCCCAGGACCCTTTATGTACAACAATCCTTATGGTCCTTAAAACATTTTGGTCCCTAGGACCCCAAAGCATTCCAGCCCTTGTGGCCCCATAGGCTATATGCGGTTATATGATCAATAAAAACAAATACTTTCACATAACATTTCATTGTCATTCAATCATCAACATCATAAAATTTGAAAGACTCAAACAATTTCTCATAGAAAAACTAATGCTTCATTATACAAATGAAAACGTTTATTTAAACTCAACCCTTTTGACCTCAATAAATTTATAAATTCTCTTTTTATACATATATCATGATAAAATGTGTCATTCACTAAATTATTTTCAAACTTTGTATTAAAGATAGAGATAAGGTAAATTTCCATGGTAAGTATACTCACCTCCAAAATAGCAAAAGCGTAGATTTGAAACTCTACGAGTTAATTCCCAAGAGGTGTAGAGACGCCTTCCTCCAATCTTAATAATTAGTAAATAAGATCTAAAATTAAGGAAAAGCTTTTAATGAATATTACAACATCTACAAAATTGATCCTAAATAAGACATGCTATGGAATGAGAGCTAAAACTAAGCTAAAGAACTCCTCCAATTTTAAGTCACCCAAACAACCAACTTATCCAATCTCCACAACACCCAACTTTTGCACATTTTTGAGTTATTAACTTTTTAAATATCCAACCAATTTGTATGCTCAATACCACCATCAATTAAACCACCAAAGTCAAAAATCAACATTTTTCATAAACTCAACAACTTAGGTAAAACCACTTCAATCATTTATAAAATTCCTCCAAAATCATTTATAAAATATGGAAATACCCAATCCACCATTTATCAAATCAATTTCAACATATAAATTTCCTAACACCAAAATCCCCAATTTTTACGTCACATTCAAACCCTAGATTAACCCAAATCTCAATCTCCAAAACAACCATCAAATTGATCATTTTTCTACATACAAAACATTCATAGAAACTAATTGAGAGTATAAAACTCAACAATCAAATCCCAAATCATAATAGGTCTAAAATAAATAAATAAAAAAAAATCATCATCTCTAACTCAAAATATGTAAAACCTTAAGCTAACTTTTTAGGGAAATATTCTTACCAATTAAAAGCCTCTAATCCATCAAGAAAATAAACCTCAAGCTTTGATTCTTCAAAAGATTAAAAAAAATCTAGAGTTGGTACTTCTATTGTGCTATTTTCGAATAGAGAAAAGGAGTGGCCGACTGGACCCTTTTTCGGGCAAGATAAGATGACTAGTGGTGGTGGAGATGGTGGGTTAGGGTGGAGCAAAGGTGGGGTGTTTGGTCACCAAGAAAGTAAAGGAAAATGAGAGAGAATGTAAAGAGAAGTTAAAAAGAGAAGAATGAAGACAATGAAGAAAAAAATCTGCATTTTTACTTTAGTTGAAATGGGGTGTTTGGTCACACCTACTATCAAGTGTGGAGTTGGGTTTTGATATCCTAAGTGGAGTTTAACTTAGGAGTGTGTTTGGTTCTAGATGAATGTTGGGAATATTATACTAAGGGGTTTAAACAAAAAGAAGGAATAGATTTCTTTGATACATATTCTTTGGTAACTCGTACAACCACTATAAGGGTCTTAATAGTTATTGCCTCAATTTATAAATTAGATATACACCAAATGGATGTCAAAACGATGTTTTTAAATGGAAAATTAAATGAAGAAATTTATATGGACCAACCTAAAGGTTTTGTAGCTCCTAGACAAGAAAGAAAGGTATGTAAACTTGTAAAATCTCTTGTTGGATTAAAGCAAGCTCTAAAACAATTGCATGAAAAGTTTGATAAAATAATTCTTTCTAATGGGTTTACTATCAATGATTCTGATAAATATGTGTATATGAAAAAATTTGATGGTGCTCGTGTTATTCTTTGTTTATATGTTGATGATATTCTTATTTTTTATAGTAATCTGGTGTTATTAACGATACTAAGAATTTCTTATGTAGCTATTTGATATGAAGGACTTAGGCCTAGCTAATGTTATATTGGGTATTAAAATAATTAAAAGTGATAAAGGAATTATTTTGTCACAAGAACATTGAAAAATCTAGAAATCTCTTAGATATTGATTTGTGATTATGTATCAATTTTAATCAGTAAATAACAATCCTAATCAAACAATCAAGACAAATTGACATAACAATTTTACATGGAAAAACCACAATTAGAGTGCCTCCAATTGTGATAAAAAAACTACGGGCAAAAGCCACAAAACAATCCACTAAGAAGACATAAAGGAATTACACAAGTGTACTCTCAATTACCTTGCGAATCCATGCCCGAATCGAACCGACCCCTATGTGCCTCTTCCGACCCCGTCTTCACCTCGGAATTGCCTTGCCCAACGTTGAATCCACAACGTCGATGTCGAATCCACGACAATGAGCCACTCTAGAATCCACCAAAGCTTCAAGCCCAAATTTCATGGAATCCACCGAAGAACAACTTTCTCTTTTGTATTGAATGAAACAAACAATCCTTTGATGTATACTTCTCAAACCATGAGTTAAACTCAAACAAACATCAAAGAAACTAGCAAAGAAGTTCCAAATGAAAACCCTAATACCCAAGAAGAAGATCTGGAAGCCGTAACCCTAAGATCTGATTGAAACACATATTTATAGAAAATCGGGCCACAAAGGTTGCTCGAGCGAGGAGACTAAAACGCATGTTTTTCCAAGTGTCTTCGCTCGAGCCACTTTTGCTCGAGCCACCAAAGTGTCGCTTGAGCGAGAAATGCAACTTCTCAATATTTTTACAGTCAATGAAAACTTCTAGGACCAAGGATTCTTCACTCGAGCACACATTCCCAGCTTGATCTCCAACATAGTCAGTGAAGTGGCAAACATGAAAGAATTAACTTCTGAAACATCTCTGCAAGGCACAATTTGGGTTGGATTCGCATCTAAAACTCATAGCCTCGCATCTAAAATAAAAGATCGAATCAAATTACGACTGAAAGGAGTTTTGTCAAACGGGATTGCCAAGAATAAAACCTAACAATTTTGTTGACCAATTGCTAAAGAAATTTAATTATTGTGATGCGAAAGTTGTATCTACTCCATTTGATGCTAATATTCGCTTAAAGAAAAATACGGGTGAAAGTATTTCTCAACATAAATATGCTCAAATAATAGGATCTTTAATGTATCCTTCTAATTGTACAAGACCTGATATTACTTTTGTTGTTTGTAAACTGAGTTGTTACACTATTAATCCTAGTTTAGAACATTGGAATGCAATTGAAAGAATTTTTAAATACCTTAAAGGTACAATAAATTATGGAATTCATTTTTGTGGGTTTCCTGCTGTGCTAGAAGGATTTAGTGATGCTAATTGGATAACTAAATCTGATGAAACTAAATCAACTATTGGTTCTGTGTTTACTTTAGGTTGTGGTGCAATAGCTTGGAAATCTTCTAAAGAAACTGTTATATAGATCTACCATGGAAGCAGAACTCATTGCCTTAGATTTGACTTGTATCGAGGCCGAATGGCTAAGGAATTTATTATCTGATTTACCACTATCTGATAGTCTTATACAGGCTGTCTCTATTCATTATGATAATCAAGCTACAATTGCTAAAGCAAAAAAATGTAAATTTAAATGAGAAAAAGAGACATATTAGAATAAAACATAATTCTATTAAACAATTATTATCTCAAGGTGTTGTAGCACTTGATTTTGTGAGGTCTGAAAATAATATAGCAGACCCTTTTACTAAAGGATTAGCGTGTAGGCTAGTCGTTGAATCATCAAGGGAAATAGGGCTGAAACCCATAAATTAGTCATCGGAATGGATACTTAATCTTTGTGATTGGAGATCTCATGAATAAGGTTCAATAGGTAATAACGAAATTGATGGGCGACTTGGAAGAGCACTAAAAATATTAGAGGGAAATTCCCTTGTCCTATTCGTATGATGATAGTGCTCACTATTGTGACGGGTGTTAGGAAGAGCTTAGTTCTGAATGTATCCAAGGTAGGATTTCTACAGGGTGTTGGTTACAAATCACCATTGGAGGATACACCTATATAAGTGTGGTAGTGGGGTCACTGTTGTGGGAAATTGGGTTGCTCCCTAAAGACATTAGTAGAAACAAGATATGTGCGCATGACCATTTAACGCGAAAAATCATTCTAGAACCATGATAATTGCCTGTACTGTGTGAGCAGTAAGCCCATGTTTGATCACAAGGACTTAGTTCAAAACTTCGTTTACTATGGTTTCTTCAAACTGAAACGTATTAACACTAAGTGGAGGTTCAAGTCTGGAAGACACCTACACCCAATGTTCAATAAAAACACTCTTTTCAATTTTAAATTATGTGGGGGATTGTTATTTTATAATTTTAAAATTGTATTTAATTTAATTTAATTTATTTTATTTGATATGTGCATCTTTTTTGGAATACGTTTATAACGTTATATTAGTTTCCTAGTCTTTAGGGTTATTCTACAATATCTCCTAAATATCTAAATTATGGTTATTTAATTGTGTATATAATAAGATTTCAATGTTGTTTTCTAAATAGACAAAAAAAAAAAAAAAAGAAGTCTTTCTTCTCCTCTTCTTCTGCTCTGTTATTTTCTTTGTGAGTTTACTATATTGAGTTTACAAGTGAGTGTTGGGAAATTTAAGATTCGTGAATTCACTTTGCTGCATACAAGTGATTTCGAAGGTTGTTGTATCTTGAGGGAGGAACACCATTCAACTCGGTGCAAAAGAGGATGTATCGTTGACCTTTTCCATTTTTATATATGTGAGTCTCTTTTGGGGTACAAAATAGGATATCTTTACAGTTCTTGGTTTTGTTGACAAAAACATCAAAACACATGATCTGATTCTGATTCTGATTCTGTTTCAAAACTAAAAGACCACGAAAGAGTTGTTCTGAAAGAGGAAGAGAAGCCCACAAAGCTCAAATGGAATTTATTAAAGAACATTTGATAATCACAGGCAAGGAACAGATGAGACAGTGGTCAAGGATAGTGAGAGGCCAAGGCAAGACCATAGCTTTAGTACCTACCATGGGTTACTGTTGGAAAATTTGAATTAAAATTTACTCCAATGGTTGTGTCTCTTAAGTTGGAAAGGTGTGTCATTTTGAAGGGTCACAACCTTTCCGAAGAGTCACATAGAAGTCTATAAATTCCATCTCCCTCACTTCAATTTGGAGAGAGCATGGTCATTTTTTCTTCACTTTGCATTTATTCTTCATATTTATTGAGTCTAAGTTTCCTATAAAAAGAGTACATGCACAGCGAAGTTCGCTAGACTTGCAATAGTAGTGCCACTAGTGCAAGACATTGATCGTTGTATCCTAGGAGATAGACGTCCATTGAATCCTAAGCATTGGTGGGAGGACGAATCTATCTTAAGGAATGAGTGTCACACATTCGACTCGATCAGGTTTTATCTATTTATGTACTGTAAGTTTTGTTATGTTGTTTTGTCAATTTATTTCAGTTTTGGTTCTGCCCAAAAACCATTTACATATTTTTAAATTATATTTTCCTTATAGTTTGGTACTATTTTTTTAACAATCTTAAGACAAATTTATCAATATTTATGATTTTTTGGAAAATATAATTTTGATTTTTCTCGACATTAACTAATTTTGTGTTAACATCAATCCATTGGTTAGTTGGGTGTGTTTGGGGTATAATTTTCAATCTGTGGTCATAAGAAGGTGGGAAGGTTGCCGTGTGTGAATGTGGAAAGATGCCAAACGGTGTCTTTAATTTTGCACTAGAATTGGTGCCTCTGAGACAAAATTGCAGAGACCAAGCCCTATTCTTCCACAGATCTCCTGTTTCGTTCGACTCTATAACCATTTTCATTATTATATTGAAAAAAAAATTTCTTCTTCTGCTTTGACGATCAGAGAAAAAGGTTGTCGAATTGAATTTCGGCATCTGAATCAGTAAGCTTTCCTTGAATCTCTTATCCCAAAGTTCACACTTTTGTTTTCCTTCTAATGATTCCAATCCCTGAATCGTCTTGTTTGGTTTCCAAGAAAAACCGGAGGAATTTAGGCCTCTGTTTCTGTTTGTTTGATTTCATGAGAAAATTGAAAGATTCTTATTGACTATGGTCAATTGTCAAGGTTTTATGTCATCTAATGATATTTTTTGATGATCCAAACCACTGCTATACATTTCTATGCACACCATGTGTTTGATGAAATGTCTGTGAGAAATAGTTTTAGTTGAATGCAGTGGTAAGGGCTATTGTTCACAGAAATTGAGAGTTTGTTGTTTAAGGGCATGTTGGTTGATATCAGTGGATTGAAACCAACTGATTCGACTGTGGTTTGTGTGTAAGTTGCAAAGTCCATGTTAGAATGATAATTTATTAGAATTAATTAATTATCTTGTAACAATTATGAATAGATGCAACGCTTTCCTGATGAGTCTTGTGTACATTTAAGTATTGAAATACGGTTTTGACCGTTTGGTTTTTGATTTTTAAATTTAAAACCAAGTATATGGTAAGGTGCCTTTCTTTAGACTTGTATGTATCAATGTGAACTCTTGTTTTTAAATAATTTCATATAATTAGAAATGATAAACAGGTTTTTGTCATTCTGTTGACAATTGTTTGTTATATTATTGATGTCATTTACCTGAGCATATTAATTTTAATATTTTTAATTAATTTGGAATGAATTTTATGACATCATGCTGCCATAATTTATTTAATAGTAGTGTATTTTTATATTGAGTAGTGGTTGTTCTGAGAAAGTCAATCACTATTCACAGATATCAAACGTATATAGTACTTTTGATGTCAAATTATTATTCAATTTTGACAACTTGTTATGGTCTGAATGTTTCTTGATTTATTATTATTATTATTATTATTATTATTATTATTATTATTAGATTCAGGTTTTATGTGTAATTTGATTGTGATAGTAATATTCTTGTAATATCAAAGCAATCATTAACACTGGAAAATTTAAACATGATATTTTAAATAGTGGTGTTGTTCCATTTAATTGAAAATAGATTGAGGAATCTTTTGTGTTGATTATTATTTTTTAATAATCAATTGAAAGTTATTTTTAAAGTAACTTTGAATTTTGTGAGATAGGATGTCTTCAATATTTATTTCACTTGTGTGGTAGACTTAGTTTAAGTATGAATCATGTTCTTAATGTGGGAGTTTATATTTTGAATTAGAAGAGATAATTCCATTTTTGTCCCAAATATTTTTGAATGAGTTATTATTTGTGACAGTAACACTTGTCTGGAAATGAATCATGTTGTTTGTGCTAATTTATGTATTATCACAAATGTGGGGGAGAGAGATTAATTGGAAAATTATGATTATGATTGATTTGTTAATCTTGTCCATGTCTACATATGTTGTCGAGGTGACAATATATAATGTCATTAATATCAATTTGGTATGTGGTGTATTATAAATGGATGTCAATTATTATCAAAGTATTGATAAAAATGTGAACTTATGTGTTTTGACATAAGAGGAATTCTAACTATTCTTTGGAATAATGACAAAAATTGGTGTGGTGATTGATAACTCCGTAATGAAATATTATATGACTTAAAATATTTCATGGGTGAAAGACGCTTTGGTAATTGTCGATGTAGTCCCCAATACTAGATAAGACAAATAAGATGTAAATGTAATTATACAGTGATATTTATATTCCATGCTGAGATTAGAATTAAAGGTTGCAGTAAACAAAAAGAAATAATGCATGGCTAAAGAAATGTTATTTGACAAAGTGTTGTGGCCACAACCGGTATTAGTCATTTCTTCTTTGTATTGCAAAAGCAAGTTATGAAGTCTAATTGTATTTTAGACAAATTAGTATTGTGATTATATTCAGAAAGCAATTTACATCTTGTTATTTAGTTCAAGCACGCCAATTAATGATATATTTTGATTTATCTCAGAATTGTGGGGGTGTATTAATATTTTTGTGTAATTATACACCAGCAAGAAAAATTAAGTTTCCTTTGAATGCTTAAAATGTGGGGGTGCTTGGAGGATTTTACCAAAGTAACGGCTCCGATTGTATGTCCACAAAGAATCTCAATTCTTTTTATAGGACAAGGTTGGAGTAGAAGCAAATATGGTTTCATTAACTCCTAAGGAACATCTCTATGTTTATTATTTAAATTTGAAAATAGGAGTGACATAGAGTAACGGTAAGTCTCGAAGTAAGCAAAGACTTAATACCGTAAGACATTTGCTTTCAATTGTGCATATTGTCTAAGGATAATATAATGGATCCACGAACTACTCAATGATATATAACCAAGAAGGTCAAACGAAAAATAGCGGCCGCTAAACAAAAGATTTGACCAGAGAGCAAATGAGGAAAAGTTCATCAAAGGAAATGTGATTAAAGCCTATTACATCAGAGTCATCATAATGGTAACCCTACTTAGATGACTGGAGATCCCAAGAACTAAGTTCAAAGGGACAACTAAGTTATGTGTGGCTCGCCAGAAATCACTAAAGGAGTCTAACTCCTATCCATTCCTATGATGAGAGTGATATCTGCAACATGTGTTGTATGCAGAGAACTTAGGGTAAGCTCTGCTTTTAATGATCACTTATATCTTGAAAAACCCTAGATGAATGTCTTTCAAGAAGAGTATTTTAAGAGACTCAAAATAAGGATCACCTATATGAGTGTAAAGGGGCCGCTTCTATGAGAATTGATAAGGCAAAATTCTCTAAAGCACTCATGAAATACTAGGAGATGCCCAAGGCTAAAATGGGCACAATCGTGAGAACTAAGCTATGTTTGGAGATATTCTGTGTGGATTCTATTGTCTTGGCTTACACAAACGGCTGAACAGTTCAAGGCATCACGTCCACTGATTAGCTAGTAAGTCCAATAGGCTTTCACTAGGGAAGGTTCAAAGCCAAAAGCTACCTATCCCAATGCAGGGTATTTCCTTAGTGTACTCTCTCTTTGTCTACATGTTGTTGCATGTCCTTTCCGTAAATTTCATTCATGTGGGGGATTGTTGGAAAATTTGAATTAAAATTTACTCTAATGGTTGTGTCTCTTGAGTTAGAAAAGTGTGTCCTTTTGAAAGGTCACAACCTTTCCGAAGAGTCACATAGAAGTCTTATAAATTCCATCTCCCTCACTTCAATTTGGAGAGAGCATGGTCATTTTTTCTTCACTTTGCATTTATTCTTCATATTTCTTAAGTCTAAGTTTCCTATAAAGAGAGTACATGCACAGCGAAGTTCGCTAGACTTGCAATAATAATACTGCTAGTGTAAGACATTGATTATTGTATCATGGGAGATAGACATCCATTGAATCCTAAGCACCGGTGGGAGGACGAATCTGTCTTAAGGAAAGAGTGTCACACACTTGACTCGATCGGTTTTTATCTATTTATGTACTGTAAGTTTTGTTACGTTGTTTTGTCAATTTATTTCAGTTTTGGTTTTGCCCAAAAACCGTTTACATATTTTTAAATTATATTTTCCTTATAATTTGGTACTATTTTTCTAACAGTTACCTCCATGATGGTCATCTCTCTCTCATCAGAGAAGCCCACAAGCACACTAACCTCACTGTGATTTCTATCTATCTCATCAACAACAACAACAGCAACCCACCTCACCTCACCACATACCCATCCTTTGATTTTTAAGGGGAT
This sequence comes from Camellia granthamiana, assembly GCA_036172215.1. Taxonomy (NCBI): domain Eukaryota; kingdom Viridiplantae; phylum Streptophyta; class Magnoliopsida; order Ericales; family Theaceae; genus Camellia; species Camellia granthamiana. The sequence continues at coordinate 63,209,963 of CM069905.1, forward strand.
GTCAAGAAACTCAAAACTGTTCCTGGTGGTGTTGATGTTGCTTTCCACCCCCACAATTTGTATGAGCATGTAAGAAGTCGCAGCAGGGATGATGGTGGTGTAGAGAGAGAAGAAAAAGCAGAAGAAGATGAAGAGAGGAGAGAGAAAGAGGGAGGGTGGTTGTTCTTGAGAGGAGTTGCTACTGTTATTGTTGCCAAGTTGTTTAATATAGTTGAGTTAAGCCTGATGTTGCCATTTTTGGAAAGAAACACTTTTAGAAATGGCGGGTTATTTCCCAAATGGTGAGTTTTTCAACTTGCAGCAGCTCTACAGTTTAATAAAAATAAAAATTTAAAGCACTTTACCTCTTATCATTCTTTAAAAAAATTCTTGTGATTTTAGATTAAAGTGTTACTTGAATTTTTCTATCTAAATTATACACTATTTTTTTAGCGAAATTTATTTTCTAAAAAATTAGAATGAAATTAATATAATAAAAAAGTAATTTTATCTCCAATTTTATTCCTATTTTCTCTAAATTTAAAATTAAATTAATATTTTAATTAAAATATAATTAAGAATTTATCTAAAATATAAAACATAATAGAGAATTGATTTAAAATATAAGATTAATTGTGATCTAAAATATAATTAAATTGAAATTAGATTAAAAAGTTAGTAATTACAATAAATAGTTATTTAAGATTAATTGTGATTTAAAATATAATTAAATTATAATTAAAATAAAAATTTAAGAATTATAATAAATAATTTATAATTTATAATTAATTGTGATTTAATTGAATTAGTATTAGGAAAAATTGGTGATAAATCTAATGCATTAGATCCAGTAGATACTTTTTGTTGGTAAGAAGTCTTTTTATTATTTTGGGAAGACATTTTGTTTCTGATTTTGCCTCTTAATTTTTCTATTGACTTTTTTTATTTGTTGAACTTTTTTTGACTATCTGTTCAAATTATTTTTTATCTATTCAAATTTTTTGGCTATTTGTTCAAATCTATATATATGTTCAAATTTTTTTTTTACTATATGTTCAGTTTTCCCCTTTATTTGTCCAATTTTTAATCTGTACAAATTTTTTTATCTATTCAACTTGTATTACCCATTCATACACACAGATATATATACATATAGAAAGAGAGAGAGAGATTGAAATATGTTCACATTTTTATCTATTCAATTGGTCTAATTGAAACTCAAATCTACGCAAGATCCAACTAAATTTACTCTCCTTCTTCACCATTGATCGATCGATCTTTATCTGAAATTGAAACTGAAACTCATTTGAAACTCAAATCTAAAACTTATATCTGTGCAAGACTGAACTGAAATATGTGCAAAATCGAACTGAAAATGAAACTCAAATCGAAATTGAAACTTAAAATCGATTGATCTTCATCTTTTGGTAAAAGATGAAGATGAACACAAAGCCACAGAGTAGAGAGACTAAAGAACAACTTCACAAACTTTGAATCGTTTGATTTTTATCTTCATAAGATTTATACATACATATATATATGTATATACATATGTCTGCGCATCGAATCCCGCACTAGACAAAAGTGGATCGGAGCTTTGCAATTGAGGTGGACTATCTAAGAACTGGGGACCTGTAACACAGAACACCATTAGAGCTGCCCGGTTGGGGTTGGCTGGAAAACCCCTCCGACGTGGGAATGAGTGATCGAAGAAGATAAGGGGCTCTCTCTAAGTGTGTAGAGAGATAGTGTTTAGAGCTTTGCTAAGATCATTTAGGATGTGTTAAGTTACCTTCAATGTGAAGAATGTATGGCTTCTATAGAAGACTTTACTTGTTGCCCAAGATGGTTTCATGGAGTTTGGTAACTCAAGGCTTCTCTTAGCATTGCTCAAGGTGGAAGACCACATGGTAGTTGACCATGGTGACATATGCTCATTGTAACCATGTATATAACAGATCACATTCTCTCTGTTAACTATTTTTATGATTCTCGGAATGGGGAGCTAGCTGAAGTAGCAGACAACACATGCATATATTCACAGCTTCCATGTTTCTCTGTGAGGTTCCCTCAGCTCGGTCCCGATGTGCTCCAGCTTGACCTTCTATTAGATTGCTTGTAGAGATAGATTGGCCCATTCGAATAACTTTACGTGGGCTTGACCCATTTTGGTTCTGATGATGGGTTCGGTCTATCAGTTTGGTCTTATGAATTAGGTCTAGCAGCTCGACCCAGCCTAGTATTGCGACTGGCCTGGCATTTCCACTGCGTGTTAAATTTGACCTGTTTATATTTTGTCAATGTATGTGTTGATTATATATTGCATTTACATGTTTTTACCAATTCGAATATAAACCATGCGATGAAGGCACTAGATTGACTTGGAATTAGAGACTGATTCGAGCAGATCATAGAGCGGTCGCATGATGTGGTTGTTAAATCAATCATTTGGATCGGAAAGTGGCAGAGATGAGTGGGGGTAGGGTTTGATGTTGTCGTCACGGACCTCACCACATATTGGAGCGGTGAACTTAGATCTGCACAAGATCGGAGACCTGCGAATGGTGAACTCTGAGTTCACCATCTTCATCCTCACTGACGACAACATTGTTTAGCCAGCCAGGTACTCACCAACGATGACAACACCGTATATGTAAGTGAGGAAAGGAGGCGGTGGTTCTGGTGATCATGGTGTGATGACAGAGTTGAATAGACTTGATCTGTGTAGATCTGCAAATAAGAAGAGAGTGGCAGCGTCGTAGGAGAAGAGTGGAGGTCGGCAAGGAGATGACGACGGAACGGTGGTGGTGTCAGAAATAAAAGAGAGAGAAAGAAAAGGAGGACAATGAGGAGGAGAGAGGTTTTGATTTTTTTCATCGTGTATATCATATGTATATATGTGGGGTATTTTGGTCATTTTACAGGAGATTATCTATATGGACAAAGTATTTTACCGTGTGGACTTTGGACAAAGAAAATTCAAAATTAAATTTATAGATCAAGTGCCCTTGATACTAGACATTATAAATTATGTATATAAGAGATAATAGAGAAAGAAAATAGCAAAAAATATAAGGTTTGAGGGTATTATAGTCATTTCACATCTCTGGTTAATAGTGTTAATAGTTGTATTCTAGTCCAAAATCACATAGAGGTATATAGTTATTTTTTAAAAAAGAACAGGGGTAAAGTGTTATTAAGCCATATCACAGGGAGATAAAATAGACTTTGATCGAAAAAAAGATTAGCACATTTACAAATGTGCTGAAGCTAATTCACTCATGTCCTAATGTGATGGACAATGGTAATTCACTCCACATAAGCACATAGTCACATAAACACATACGAATTTCGTTCTTGGATAATGATTGTCTCATGACGTTGCCAAAGTTCCAATTAGAAACAACAGTGATCAAGTGCTCTTCTAATAGGACTTCTAGAAACCCGTAGACTCAACTAACATCCTAGAAATTAAATCTCATACCCGTATGATCACATAAGCATGTTATCATATAAACACATATCGTTCGTACTAAAGTCTCTAGCAAGCAAGACAAACCCATTGTGGTATTGACCACTCCCCACGTACCCACAGTATTCAAACCCGGTACGCTCTGATACCAAGCTGTAACGCCCCGAAAATAACACAATAATTCAACAGTAAAGACTAATACAAAATGACATAAATAGAGTATTAGGCTTTCATTAACCGGAGTCCATTTACAAAAGGGCACATGCATTATACATTCATAAGCTCTACCCTGAATCTATAGCATATGACACCAAACTAAATGATCAACGAAATAAATGCCCTACGGGGCTTATATCTTTCCAAGATAGTTCTTGGTTACAACAAAAGTGAGCCTAGCTCAACATAATTTAAAGCCCTTGGCCATACAAAAATAGATATAACAAAACAGACGCTCTTGCTCCCAATCCTTCCATGCTACTGCCTTGGTGGAGGCATATCACCGGCACCTGAAAATGGTTTTTCCCAAATAGAATGAGCCAAAGCCTAGCAGAAACAATCTAGCACCATATATGAATCTTAACAAAGGTATAAGTATGAAGTGTATGTCTAATGCCCATTATGGTATCAATCATATCCTACAAGATCATAATATATCAAATTCCTTTATTCCAGTGCGCTTTATCTCACTTTCATTCATGTCAATTGATTTCACCTCAATTCATGAGTCACGTTCATTATTATCAGACAACCCAACTGAGACTACAACTCAATGGTTCTCAAACATATATAATCAATACATGACACTTCAATCTGCCATTTTACGAAAATTCCGTCCGTGGGAATTGGCACTCATGTATACGCGCGGTTTTCAGGACTTACACCCAGGACACACAGGCCAACTTAATTCAATGGAGTGCATCCCCTTTCTCCTCTCACATATGGAGTGCATCCCCTTTCTCCTCCCAAATATCATACATATACAATGTATTACAATACAGTCATATTCAATGACAACCAATAAGAAATTAGTTTCAATTCGCCAAATCCTCATGCAATTTCTACAACAATCATGGCTATCCTCCACCGATAGCCCAAAACAGATATTTCTAAATAGATATACAATCTTTACAATAGATAAAGTATCCAAATTCATATAGGTGCGAGATAATACATATCCAAATTCACACGAATGAATTTGAGCACCCCCGCTCGCCCGATCAAAGATCAGCCTCTATTAATCATGATATGAATCTTATGTACATTATATACTCTTATTCCAGTTATTAGGCTAGCATTACTATGTGATGCGCACATACATAAGTATAGACTAACTTTACAAGAATTGGAACACTTGATTCATGTTTGTTTTGAAAATTATTTCGAAATATGTACCACTTGAGAAAGTGATCCCATATGAACATTACTCAAATTATTCTAATTCAAGCAACAAGCCTTCATCCACAGGCATTCAAGCAATTTATTACTTAAGCAATTAGCCTCTTGGCAAGCATTCTAAACCTGGCAACAATCACACTCATGCAATTATGCTAAAGCGAGTAAAGGCTCACCTAGTACTCCAAGCCAAAAAAGAAAAAAGTTAGAAAAAATGCATGATTCCTAACTATACAATATGACTAATGCGACACATGCGGTATGCAATCTAAATAGGCTCGGCTACTAATATGGCATATGAATCAATTAAATAGTATGCGGTCTAAGCACGTATTCAAAGAAGTATTGAACTAACGATGCAGTTAGAATGATGAACCGAGCCTCGGTGAATGCAATACAAATGGATGCAAGCATGGAGAATGCTAATTGAAACATGATGTCCCTAAACTAGCCATCATAAGCTAGTAAATAAAAGGGAGAAAGATGTGGGATTGGAAGACATACACATTATTACATCATTGTGCTCTCACAAAGGAGAGTCCGAATAAACTAAGCTAATAAACTAACTAATTAAAGCTAAGCTAATTATTACAACAAATTAATCAACTATTCTAGTTAACTAACTAATTACAAAACAAAATTGAATAACTAATTAACTAACTAATTAGTTACAATACTTTACAAAATTAACTAGCTACAGCTAATTAATTACAACAATTTAAACTTAAACATGCTCGGGATGCGAGGAATGATCATGCACGTACTCGAATTTCACCCGAAAAGCCACTGTTTTGCTTCTGGAGAGCCTCTGTTGTGCAATAGAATACACACTGTTGCCCACTTCCAGAATAACTCTGCTTTACCTTATAAACACACTACTAAAATTTGCATCAGTGGCCGGCCGGCCAGTGATGAGGGTTGTCGGCCACTAGTGATGGCCGGCCAGCCATCAAAGGTGGTTTGTCGATCACTTGCCGGCCATGAAAAGTGGTCTGCCGGCCACTATTGCCCAGTTTTCCTTGCTGCAACAGAGGACAAACAAAGCATATACAGGTTATTTCAAGGGTTTGTTTGCACAACTCACCCCTCATTTTCATGAACAAATCAAAGGATTAGTGAGTTTAAGCCACAAACCACCAACTCAAGCAATTTCATTGCATGATGGCTTGTGAACCAAAGTGTACAAGGTCAATAAATGCAACAAAACAAGACTCATACCACTTCCCTTTCATGAATGATCAAGGGAAATGATGACCTTGGAACCTTGAATCATTTCATCACTAGTGAGTATGAAATGGTCCAAGTTTCCATGTGTTCAATTAACGTCTGATTGAACACAACCAGATTATCATCTTGCATCATTTTTTAGCCTTAATTTTAATTACTCCATTTTAACTTACCAACCATCCTTTAATTCAATTGAGTCCAATGGTGAGTTTAAGTCCTTTAATGGAAAGAGGGCTCAAACCAAGAGTTGTTTTAGGCATGAAAGAGACATCACATTGTTGGTAATGAATCCCCTAAGGGATTAAACCATTAAGCATGACACCTTAATCTCATGCTTTAAACAAACAAGTAGTTTGAACCACTTTCAAAGCAAAACAAAAAGCCAATAAAGGAGGGAGGTTGCGGAGATTATTAGTGCTGAAAATGAGTGAGAAAAGCATAAATAAATGCTATCAACTCAAATAAGATGGTGTCTAAGGCCTAGAATACCAAACTCATGAGGACTATTACACTACAAGCATTCAAAACAAAGCTCAAATGCAACTAACAGCCCAAACAGTGCTAAAATAGTCTAGAATATGTCCTAAAACATGCTGGAATTGAGCTAAAAATAGCTAGATTAATATGCCACATCAAGGCACAAACTAGGCTAGTAAACAAGACACAAGGAGGGGAGGATAACCCCTCCAAATTTGGACTTCAAAACATGATTTTGGCCACTGAAAAAGCTCTGAAAATCAGTGTTTAAAAGCTCAAAAAAAGATAGTAAAAGGGTGGGAAACACAAGGGCAAAGGCCTCTAAAACAAGGTACAAAGAATGGGTGGATCACCCCTCAACCTTTAATGGCCTTAAAACCCAAGTTTCAGCCCAAAAATACAGAAGTTTTACAACCTAAAATCAGTTGGAAAATAGCAAGTACAATAGTAGAAAAAGAAAGTAAAGGGACAGAGCCTTATACCTCTTGAAGAGAAGAAGCAATTCAAGCAACAAAACCAAAGCAACACACCCTTCAAGAGCTTAAACCAAGCTCAAAAGTAGCTCAGCTCAAAGATGAGAAGATTTTGGTTAAGGGTGTATAGGCAAAGGTTGAGGATTTGTAGACAAAAATGTAGAGATTTGCTAGAGAGAGAGGAAAAATTTTGATCTCCAAATTTTCTAACCTTAAAACATGTGAGAGGGGTCTCCTATATATAGAAAACATGAATTCTCTACAAGGATATCCAGCCCTACATGTGGATGCAGATGCATGCATTTATGCAAACATCTGGCACAATTGTCACAAAATATCTGCAAAAGAAACTAGTGGCCGGTCGGCCATCACTGCTGGCCGGCAAACCACATCAGTGGCCGGCAGCCCAAAAAAGGTGGCCAGCAAGCCACCAAAAGTTGTAGGCTTGAAAAGCACAGGGTTTGGTCCAAAAATGAGGCAACAAGGGTATAGGGTTTGTAGGGCTCAAAGCTGTAGCATTCCGCTGAGGATTTCGAGCACTTGGCGAGTATATAAATTCATCGCTGGGTGTGCATGCGATGGTATCCAAGTCGTAAGGGCCGTCAAAAATAGGGAGTCTACAGTAGTCAATGAAATGTTAATAGATAAAAAAGAAAAGTCAACAAATAAATTAAGGGATAAAATTGGAAACAGAATGTCCTCCAGGGCTTCTCACCAACTATTTTAGAAATGGTGAACCTCTCACCAACAAAAAAAATCGTTGGGCCTAATACCTTAGACAATTGTTAGAGTGAATTTTTTTACCAACTTTCTCATAAAAAAATTATGAATTTAATTATTAAAATTTTTAAGAATCACTTGATTGAAATTATTTTAGAAAATATACATTGGACTGTTATTTTCCCAATATTTTACTAGGTATTCATCGAGTCTCTAGACTTTCTCATTTTACAAATAAAAGTATCAATAAGTCTAGGGAGCCTATACTTTACCCAAAAATTTACCAATGTCCAACTTGGCATCCACCTCAATGTGAGACCATTTTTATTTAGAAGGACAAAAAAAAAAAAAAATTACAAGTGAGTTTTCTGTTAATTACAACCAGTTATCGGCTCCATCACTATCTCACAACATTCCCTTTATTGATCTTATGAACTATTTATTTATTTATTTTTCAGAATATGCCTTTAGGATTAAAGCACCATGATTGACACACAAAACTAAAAGGAAGGGGCAAAAAACAAAAAAAAAAAACTAAATATAGGTTCAAAAGTCGCCCTAAAAAAAAGATGAAATTATTCTTTTTGTACATTATTTTTAGTGCAGGTTCTATAAAAGGGTCTAAGAACACAAATATCGATTATAATATCCGACACAACCCTCGAATATGAGATGATTCTTTTTGTGAATCTCATACTCATATGAAAAGATTGTATCAGTTCTATGATTAATTTTTGTATAATTAAAAAGTTTTGATGGATGCATATGAATTTATTCTTTGGTTATAAAAGAACAACTTTTTTCACAGAGGACTGTTTTTGGTGGATCCATATGAGTTCTTCTCATAATTGACATATACCCAAATTTCTAAGTATTATAGTTCCATTCAAAATTTCAAAATTAAATCCCAAAATCTGATGCAAGTATAAAATCAATTTGTAGGAAGGCCGAACCTTTTCCCTCAAAGCTCACTTCGGTGATGACCAGTGATGAACCCAACTCAGTTGGTTTCATTTTCTCTGTGGTCTCTCTGTACATATTCTTAATAGAATGAACCACGTAGAGATGATCTCACTATTATTGAATTGTAGGGAGTAAACTGCAGCAACCACAAACTATAAGAGGTAACGTAGAATTTGTCCTTTAATTTTGTTAAGCACATACCTTATATATATATATATATATTGGATACCAATTCAACTAAAAAAATATAAAAAAATCATTACAAACAATCCAAACAAAGGCTTACTTGGATTATATTGTTAGAAAAATATATAAAAACTTTGCTTGATTAACAAACTGAAATAGATACGAGAAGGTAAAAGTTAAAAAAATAAAAAACAAAAACAAAAGAATAGAACTGAGGCACGAAAGTTAATCCATCATCCTTAAGAAACGATTTTGCCCACTTGGTGCAAATGGTTGCTAGCAGTCGTTCTCCAGGAGACAACGGCAAGTCAAAAGAATGAAAAGAATTATTTGGCTTTTCCAAAATGGTCACCAGGCGAACAGCGAAAGTAACATGAGGAGAAGCCTACAAAGAAGGGTTAGTAACAAAGAAAGGAAGATCCTCACAAAACGTAACATCCAAAGTGTGGCGAAAGTAACGAGACACAGGGTCATAACACCTTTACCCTTTCACCATAGAAGAGTACCCTAAAAAGATACAACGAATAAATTTGTCATCTAACTTTGTGCGAGTGGGACTCTAATTTTGAACAAAACAGGTACACCCAAAGACACGAGGTAAGAGTGGAAACAGAGTGGTAGTGGTTATAAGGGTGTGAAACTAAGTGAGTCCATACAACACACAACTAGGGGTCCCATTAATGAAGCAAACAGCAGTAAGGACAATCATATGCCAATAAGACTTGGGAACACCCATACCTTGAAGAAGACACCAGATAACAGACATAATGTGACGGCTTTTTCGTTTAACAACCCCATTTTGTTCAAGGGTCCAAGGCCAAGTAAGTTGTTGAAGAATACCGGTTTGATTAAGATGGGAACGAAATGTATTAGAAATATATTCCCCATCATTATCAGAATGGATAGCCCTAACAACTACATGAAACTAAGTTTTAACCATCTATAAAAATTGGACAAAAATAGGAAAGACATCAGATTTACGACGAATTAGATAAACTCAAGTGCACCTAATGTGATCATCAATAAAAGTCACATAATTCATATGACCAGAAAAAACAGAGATAGGGGAAGGGCCCCAGACATCAGAATGTGTAAGATCAAAAGCACTAGGAGCACGAGTCATATGAAGAATATAGCTAGTACAAGTATGCTTAGACAATTCACAAACCACATAATAAAACTTAGAATCTTTGCAAGCTTTATTAAATAAAGGAAAAAGTTGACATAAATACTAAAAATTAACATAACCCATATGAGTGTGCCATAATTTTAAAGTTTGAATATTAAAAACACAAGACATGGAAGTAAGCAAAACAGATGCCTGAAAACTAGCTAAGAAAGAAGATGAAGGTTCGTCCGGTGGATTCCCAAAGTAGTACAGCCCATCACGCTCATAGCCCTTGCCAAAAATCATATTCAAACTTAGGTCCTATTAAAGGCAAGAGGAAGGGAAGAAGATGACAGCACGATTAAATTGTTTGGCAAGACGATTAACAGATAAGAGATTATATGCAAAATTGGGACATGTAAAACAGAAAGAGGATAATGAACCATCAGCAAGACACACAAATTAGGCAATAGTAGTAGGGACTTGCGAAAAAAGAAAGGAAAACTCACCCGTCATATGATCATTAGCCCCAGAATCCAGAACCCATGAGGGACTAGCAGACTGAACATGGAAAGCAGTAAAAGTACCTGTTGCAAGGGTGGCAGCAGTGGTAGATGATGGGCCAGGAGAACTGGCAGTAAGAGATCCAAGCTGAGCCTGAAACTGACCAATCTGAGTCTATAATTCCTATAAATTAAAGAGATAAGGAGATTTAGGAGCTAGAGTAGAGGAATCCATTAGAGCCGCAGTGCGAGGGGTGCTAGCACCACGAATGGAGTGGCTCTAAGAGGTAAAAAAATTTTCCATTCAACACCACACTCGTAATACGATGAACATGAGTGTGATGAGAAAGAGACAAATTAGAACTAATTGGAACAGGCTTGGTAGGTATATTAGCAAAGGATGGATCAGTCATAGTGGAAGAAAAGGGGCTGAAAAACACACAAAGATAGCAATACAGTCTAAGAAAAAATAAGAAGTCAGAAAAAATTCAACGACTTATCTAAATAAATGCTACCGAATGAACCCGGTAGCCCAAAAGAATAAAAGGACAGACAAAGGGGCTTAATACATTAGTCCAATCACCCCAAGAAGGGGGAAAAAAACAGCCACAGACCACCTAAAGAGGCAACCGAAGAAAAAATGAGAAAATGAGTTGGAAAGGGTTGTCAGAGGCTAGAGAGAAGAAAAAAGGCAGTCAGTAGTGATAGGTGGTTGAGAGAAAGACGACTAGGGAGGCTCTAATACCAAAAAGAATTTAAAGAATTATTTGGCTTTCCCATGAATGAGGTAAAGACCATGTATATATAATAGATTCATGATACAATTTAGGAAACGATATAAATAAAGAAACAATACTGAATTAGTGATTGACACAATCATAGATTATATACATAATACTAAAAATAAAAAGATTCTAAGTACTCTAATTTCTATATTCAACAGAGTCTTGATGGTATGCACTCACCAAGCAAGACTTGAACTTATCTAAGAAATTGCCTAAAGAAACCAAGAAACTGTGTGGGAAGAACAGAGAAGAAGAGAGCTTTTTCGATACTACTAAACTACTAGGAATACATATATATATATATATAAATTCAAGTCTGAAAGTAAGGTAAGAATAAATCAAGGATTTGATCAAACAAATCCCTTGAATTATGAATCAGTCAAATCCTTTGAATTATGAAACGGCTAGTTAATTCCTTAATCATAGTTAACTACAAAATGAAATGAATCATACAGAAAATCAGTGAGAGAATATATATATATATATTGTATTAGCTCACATGCCCCCAACCCAGTCCAAAGTCCAATGCACGTGCATGTGCATATATATATGGGCTTCTCACATATAGCCCAAAGCTTACATAGTCTCTCCCACATCCTTGGTCCTTATCCAATAACAAGGTCTACATATAAAAGGTGTAAGAAAACTAATAAGAAATCAATGTGGGACAAGGAATAAGAAGAAAATTTTGAAGCACTTCCAATAATCCCCCACATGATTCAAAATTAAATAAATAATGAAGCAAAAAATAATAATAAATTTGGGCTTAACTTGAGATACATTGATGCCGATGTCTTGTGGACTTGAATCGAAATGTAGATCACAGGTGAACGGTGACTCAAGTCTTGAACTTGCCACCTTTTGGATGATCTAACAATGCTACACACACACCTCTAGTATCCATGATGAGTTCTCGGATTGGCGCCATAAGGCCATGTGCCTTACCTGGATTTTCATAAGCGCTCTAGAGAATTATCCCTAACTATCATAAGAGGCGACCCCACCTCCACACTCACATAGGTGAACCATCAAGTGTGTACTGCTTCATGCCACCTTTACAGGTTATGAGTTCATAAAGAGCTATTTGCTCATCCTTATTTAGTTTAGCAGCTTAAACTATTTTCACCATAGGGAGGGACGATCAAATAATAATGCTGCCTTGAGTCTCTCTGTGGGTTGTTTTTATCCATTGAACCTGCTTCATGGGATCTCCAATCACACAGGTTGGGTTGCCATTGTAAATGACTCACCCAATAGGCTTAAGTCACATCCCCCTCAATGTACCATTTACCACTTTTCTAGTTACCCCTTTTGTTAAAGGGTCTGCCATGTTCTTTTCTGATCGCACAAAATCAAGAGCTATTACACAATTGTTTATAAGTTGTCTAACAATGTTGTGCCTTAGTCGAATGTGTTTCTTCTTTCCATTATACACTTTGTTCTTTCATCGGGCTATTACTGTTTATGAATTGCAATGCAATGAGATAGACGAGACTGGTTTCTCCCATGAGGGAATATCAGCTAGAAGATTGTTTAACCATTCACCTTCATTACCTGCCATTTCTAGAGTAACAAATTCAAATTCCATAGTAGAAGAGACTTTACAAGTTTGTTTGAATGATTTCCATGATATAGCACCACCTCCAAGAGTAAACACATAACCACTGGTGGAATTAGTTTCATCATTATCTGAAACCCAGATAGCATCACAAAATCCTTCTAATGCAACGGGGTATCCTGTATAGTGAAGACCTAAGATCATAGGTACCTCTCAGATATCTTAACAGTCTAGTTAGGGTTGTCCAATGTTCACTGTTGGGATTGTGTGTGTATCTACTAAGTCTACTCATAGCATATGCAATGTCTGGATGAGTACAATTCATTAAATATATCACACTACCCATGACTTTGGCATATTCAGATTGTGAAACGCTATCTCCCTTATTCTTTTTAAGATGGTGGCTAGGATTATATGGGGTTTTAATAGGGTTAACATCAAAATGATTAAATTTTTTGAGGAGTTTTCCAACATAATGTAATTGTGACAACACTAAGCCAGTTGATTCGCGGATCACTTTAATCCCTAAGATAATGTCTACCTCTCCTAAGTCTTTCATGCCAAAATTTGAAGATAGGAAAGCATTGGTTTCGTTTACAATGCATAAATCAATACCCATAATCAACATATCATCTATATATAAGCATATAATCACACAAGAAGTACCAAAGCATTTGTTATAAACACAGTAATCAGACTTGTTTACTACAAATCCATTTGATATTAATGCTTTGTCAAATTTTTCATGCCATTGTTTATGAGTTTGTTTTAAACCATACAAAGATTTTACAAGTCTACATACTTTCTGTTCTTGTCCTCGGATTACAAAACCTTTTGGTTGATCCATATAAATTTCTTCATCTAAATCTCCATTTAAAAATGTTGTTTTTACGTCCATTTGGTGAGTAACTAGTTCACGTATTGACACTATTGCAATTAACAATCTAATAGTGGAAATTTTAGTTACAAGGGAATAAGTGTCAAAGTAACCTACTCCTTGTTCTTGTGTGTAGCCTTTAGCAACTAGTCTAGCCTTAAATTTATGTATTGATCCATCAACTTTAATAGTTTCTTAATCACCCACTTGCAGCCTATGGTTTTAAATCCTTTAGGCAAGTCTACTAATTCCCAAGTATGGTTAGCCATTTTAGGATCCTCTTCAGTGATAAATGAAGGTACAAAATATCGTCCAAAACTGGTTTCCACTCTAGGTCTCTGACTACATCTTAAATCTTGTGATGTTTCCTTGGTATCAAGACTAGGCCGAATAGTTGCATGGATTTGTTTAGGAATTGGTTGTTTCATAGGAAATATATGTTCAAAAAAATTTGTATCTTTTGCCTCCATTATATTGTTAGCTTTCATAATATCTTTTTCACCTTTTATTACAATAAATCTATATGCAGCACTATTTAGAGCGTAAACAATGAAAATATAGTCTATGGTTTTAGGAACAATTTTACTTCTTTTAATACTAGGAAGTCCGACCTTGGCTAAACACCCCCACACTTTAAGATATTTCAGATTTGGCGCATATTTTTTCCAAAGTTCGTAAGGTGTTTTTTGCATTCTTTTATGTGGAAATCTATTTAAAATGTGACATGTTGAAAGTATTGCCTCCCCCCACATATTAGAAGGTAGTCCATAGCTAATTAGCATTGCGTTCACATGTCCTTAAATGTTCTATTTTTCCTTTTTGTTTTCCCATTTTGTTCAGGAGTGTAAGGTGCAGTGATTTCATGAATTATGCCATTGTGTTCACATATCAATTTAAGTTGATTGCTATCATATTCCCCTCCTCAATCAGATCTAACTCTTTTAATTTTCCTATGTAGTTGGTTTTCAACTTCAGCCTTGTATTTCAAAAAATGCTCAATTGCTTCATATTTATTTCTTAACAAATGTACCTTAGTGAATCTAGAACAGTCATCTACAAAGGTTATGTAGTATCTTTTACCTTGTCTGCTCATAATTTTTAAAGTCCCCCAAGTCACTATGTATAAGCTCTAGGACTTCTGAATTCCTTTCTACAGATTTAAAAGGTTTCTTAGTAAATTTAGCTTCTACGCAGATTTCACACTTGGATGTGTCACAGTTTTTAAAATCTAGAATTAGATTTAATTGTCTCATTCTTTTAACCGAAGCATAATTTACGTGCCCTAATCTAGCGTGCCACAAACCAATAGGCTTAACAATATAAGCAAAGGAAGTACTAGCTTTATTAGCATTTTCAAAGACAACATTTAGTACAAATAAACCCCCATTACAATATCCCTTTCCCAAAAAATCCTCTTTACGAGTTAGCACAAGTTTATCAGAATCAAACACTAATTTAATACCAGCCTTGTTAAGAAGAGATCCACAAATTAAATTTCTACACATATCCGGTACATGAAAAGTGTCATTTAGGGCAAGAGTTTTATTAGAAGTGAGTTTAAGTAGAATTTTTCCCTTACCAATTGCACGAGCAGTGCCAGCATTTCCCATGTAACATGTTCACCATCACCAACAGACTCATATGTGCAGCTCGACTTTTTCGTGCCCCATTTCGGAAGGCGAATAAGTCCTACAATTCGGACTCCTGCAGTTCTGAATCTAATCTCACAAGTGCGATGTGAAATTGATAAACGCCAAAGAGTCCAAATCCCGCAAATCGTTTGGAAAATTGATTTTGAATCAAAATGCCAAAATTGGACTGCTTTGCCAAATACAGAGTCGCCACCTAAATATTTTATTTTAGGTAATCTAGGAAACCCATGACTCGTGCCAAAGGCCACGTGTCTGTCATCACCAAGATTGTCTCGGCTCGGGAACTTAGGTACAAGAGGAGAAGGTTATGAATTGAGCACCCCCGCTCGCCCGATCAAAGATTGGCCTCTACTAATCATGATATGATTTTTATCAACATTATATGCTCTTGTCCCGGTTTATTAGGCTAGCATTTACTATGTGATGTGCACACACAAGGTATAGACTAGTTTACTGAAATTGGAACAATTCAATTTCATGTTTGTTTTTCGAAAAGAGTTTGATTTGCCACTTAACAAAGTGGGCTTAAAGTTTGTGAATTTGCCACTTGACAAAGTGGACTTAAACGTACATTCATTGAATCATTCCAATTCAAGCGACATGCCTTCATCCACAGGCACTCAAACAGTTTAACAAGTAAACACTTAGCCTTATAGCAAGTATGCTAGTCATGGCAGTCACTCACACTCGTGCAAGTATGCTAAAGCACTAAAAACTCACATAGTACTTCAAGCTAAGATAAAACAAAAAAGTTAGAAAAATATGCATGATACCTAACTGTACAAGATGGCTAATGCAATGCATGCAATAATGCAACTAAAATAGGCCCGGCTACTTAACATGTTATTTGTAACAATTTCATAGCATGCATTTTAAACACGTATTCAACGAGGTAATAAACAACAATGCAAGTTTGAATGATGAACAGAGCCTCAATGTATGCAAGACAAATGAATGGATGAAAACATGCGATATGCTAATTGAAACGTGATGCCCCTAATCTAACATCAAAAGCGGATAAATAAAAAGGAGAAAGACATGGGGTTGGAAGACATACACATTATTACAACATTGATGCCTTTGCGCAGGAGGGTTCGAATGAATAAATTAGCTAAACTAAACTACTTAACTAATTATTACAAATCGAATCAATAATTAACTACCCCTAAGCTAATTAAATGAGTACAATCCAAAGCTAATTAGCTAACTACATTAGCTAATTAATTACAAAGCAACCAATTAAACTAGTTAACTAATTAATTACAACATGAATTAACTAAATAACTAATCTAATTAAATAATTACAACACTTTTAATTAGATACAACACAACTAACTAATCAATAACTAAACTAGTTAACTAGTCCCGAGAACGAGGGAGGCCCAATGCATGCTCGGTTTCCACCTGAAGAACATCCACTGTTTGCTCTCGAAAGCCTCTGTTGCACAACCTTTACATTGGTTTTCCTCTTCCAGATCAACTCTGCTCTGCTTCATAAGCATTTTGCTCGGAACAGCTGTCAACAAAATATCTAAAAAAAGACACTGATGGCCGGCAGGCCACTAATGTGGTCGGTAGACCACCAACAATGGCCGGCAAGCCACACCATTGGCCGGCAAGGCACAATGGTGGCCGACAGGGCACAAAAGGTGGCTGGTAGCCCAACAGAAGAGGCCTGCAGGTCACAGGGTCTTGAGGTTTGAAGCACTAGAGTTTTGGTCCAAAACAAGGCATAGAATGGATTGGGTTAAAGGCTCAAAGACAGGGCATTTCGCCAAGGACTTTGGGCACTAAAACGAGCACATGCAGTCATAATCATCGAGTGCACAAGCGATGACGTCCAAGTCTTGAGGACGGTCAAAAATGGAGTGTCTACAATATGTAGCAAATATATTTCTGTTGCTACAAATATGGCTGGTAGCCCCAGTGTCTACCACCCATTCAACCATATTGCCAACAAGATTTGCTTAAGACATAACAGCTGCTATTATTTTAGTTTCAGTCAAGTTCGCTTGTAGTTTTCATTGGTGAGGTTCCTTGCCTTTGTGATTGTTGCATTCCAAAGCATGATGACCAATCTTAACACACACGAAGCAAGATCCTCTCATTTTCTTGAAAACTCCATCGGGTTTTCTGAAATGGTTGTTATGGTTGTGATTGTTGTGGTGGTGGTTGTGATTGTTGTAGTTATTGTTGTTGTTCTTCTTCACATATTTTTAGTTGAAGTTTCTCCTGAAGTGTGAATGATAGTGATTATGTTGTTTTGCTGCATTTTTCACCTCTACCACATTTGCTTTTGATGTGAGTTCATGAGCATATTCGTTTTTGTCTTTCATCTGGTTGGAATCTTCAATGAGAATGTGAACAATAACTTCTTCCAGGATGGCGGCAATTTTTCGATGACTGCTGCAACTTAAAAGGCATTATCTAACTTCATTCCTTCGGCCAAAATGTCATGAACTATATTATGGTATTCATGGATTTGCTCCATGACAGATTTTTCAGCATTCATATTAAAGTCTAAAAATCTGCTCACCACGTACTTCTTTGTACTTGCATCTTCTGTTAAATGTTTTCTTTTCAAAAATTCCCAAATCTCTTTAGCAGATTTGTAATCACAATATATATCAAACAGAGAGTTGGAAAAAAAATTCAGAATATGACCATGACATATTTGGTTATCTTTGTCATACAAACGAATGGATTCACCATGAACTGGTTCGAAAACATCATTAGGAATTTGATCATTAAACAGAACATAATCAACATTGAGAGACTCGAGAAAAAAATAGGATTTTTTTAGTCTAACGTTTGTAATGATTTCCATCAAATGGTTCCAGGTCATATCAGGAACAACAGAAATAGCAGAAACAAAATTCATGTTTATTAATCAAGCAAATTGTTTCTTCAGATTGTTAGAAAAATATAACAAAACTCTACTTGATTAACAAATTGAAATAGATACGAGAAGATAATAGCAGGAAAAAAAAGAAGAAAAAAAGAATAGAACCGAATCACAGAAGTCAATCCATTGTCCTTAAGAAATGATTTTGCCCCACTTGGTGCAAATGGCTACTAGCGGTCATTCTCTAGGATACAATGGCGAATCTTGATGGTGTGCACTCACCAAGCAAGACTTGAACTCGTCTAAGAAATTGCCCAAAGAAACCACGAAACTGTGTGGGAAGAACAGAGAAGAAGTGAGAGCTTTTTCTATATTACTAAACTGCTAGGAATACATACATACATATATATATATATATATATTGCACAATCTTGATTTATATTTCTCTTTGTTTTTAATATTTGATTAAAAATATTTAAATTTGAAAGAGAAAAAGAAACGTGATTTTGGTTGTGGTATGAATCTAATATGGTGGAGTTAGTAAATTTTGATTATGATAGAGATTTGATGTAGTAATTTTTAGTAGTATAAGGTATATTTAGATTAGTAGTGATTCAATATTTTTTATACATCAAAATTAGGCCTTATCTTGCTGGGTGTTCCAAATTTCAACCCTATGCAATAAGAATTTTTTTTAGTGAATATTGGGCGACATGATAAATAGTCTAATGATTATGAAATTTTTTAAATTTTTTTATATTTCTTACATTTTTTTATAATCAAATAGTTATGATTGAGATATAGTCAAATATCTGACCTAATTGATCGTGACCACATATGCCAATTAATTTATCTAATACTTAAGTGTTTTAACCATCTAAAAAACAATTAGGTGTTTTTATTTATTTTTTTATTTGTAGTAGAATAAGATAAGTATTTTTAATGTTCAAATTTTTTTTTAAAGTTTAATAAATAGTTATGATTAAATTACAATCAAAATGTTTAACCCAAATGGATTCTACCCCATGTAATAAATGTTTTTAATTTTAATTTTTTTAATTTAGCCAATAGATATAATTGAATTGTAGTCATGTCTAATCCCATTAAATTGTGTTACTTATATCAATAAGATAGTTGTTTTAAATTTTTAAATTTAGCAAACATGATTAAAGGATGATTCAATGGAAACCAAATTGATACTATTAGTTAATCAATTTTTTCCCATAAGGAGTCTCAAGTTTTTTTTCAAAAGGAAATAAGATTAAGAAGAAAAATAACTTGATATAAAATTAATCATTTAATAAAAAGAGCCATAATATCTCATACTTAAGCTAAACAATATGAATAATATCTAACAATTGACTTTCGCCGATCCAAATATATATATATATATATATATGAATCATTATTCAAACTAAATATTGATAATTTTTATACCACACAATTTACTAATAAAGTTCTCACATAAACCATAGAATAGACAAAAGTGCGAATAAAAACAATACCCAAAAAAAAAAAAAATACTAATTTAATAGTTGCAATCAATCATTGAAATGAATTTTTAAGATATCATACAGAACAAATAATTAGATCAATAAAGACTAAAAATGTATAGTAGTAGTTATACCAAATATTATAGGGTAAATGATATATTTGAGAAACAGGCATGTAAATCGACTTTTTCGCGCCTCCTTTCGAAAGGTTTGAAAGAAAGCCTTACAATTCGGACTCCCACAGTTCTGAATCTAATCTCACAAGTGCAATGTGAAACAGATAAACACCAAAGAGTCTAAATCCGGCAAATCTTTTCGAAAAAATGATTTTGAATAAAAAATGTCAAAATTGGACTGCTTTGTCAGATACAGAATCGCCACCTAAATATTTTATTTTGAAAAAATTTAGGAAACCCATGACTCGTGCCAAAGGCCACGTGTTTGTCATCACTAAAGTTGCCTCGGCTCGGGAACTTAGGTATGAGAGGGGAAGGTCATGAATTGAGCACCCCCGCTCGCTCGGTCAAAGATCGGCCTCTACTAATCATGATATGATTTTTATCAACATTATATGCTTTCGTTCCGGTTATTAGGCTAGCATTACTATGTGATGCGCACAAAGCAAGTATAGACTAGTTTACTCAAATTGGAACAATTCAATTTATGTTTGTTTTGGAAAAGGGTTTGAATTTGCCACTCAAGTGAGCTTAAAGTTTGCGAATTTGCTACTCAACAAAGTGGGCTTAAAACTATGAATTTGCCACTGGACATAGTGGGCTTAAAACGTACATTCGTTGAATCGTTCTAATTCAAATAACAAGCCTTCATCCACAGGCATTCAAACAGTTTAGCAAGTAAGCATTTAGCCTCATGGCAAGCATGCTAGACATGGCAATCACTCACACTCGTGCAAGTATGCTAAAGCACTAAAAACTCACCTAGTACTCCAAGCTAAGATAAAATAAAAGAGTTAGAAAAAATATGCATGATTCCTAACTGTTCAAGATGCCTAATGCAACACATGCAATAATGCAACTAAGATAGGCTAGGCTACTTAGCATTTTATTTGCAACAAGTTGAGAGCACGTGTTCTAAACATGTATTCATCAAAGTATTAAAACGACAATGCAGTTTGAATGATGCGCCGAGCCTCGGTGCATGCAAAACAAAATGAACGGATGCAAGCATAAGGTATGCTAATTGAAACATGTCCCTAATCTAACCATCAAAAGCAGTTAAGTAAAAGGGAGAAAGACATAAAATTGGAAGACATACACATTATTACAATATTTTGCTCTCACAAAGGAGAGTTTGAATGAATAACTAAACTAACTAGCAACTAATTAAAGCTAAGCTAATTAAGCTAATTATTACAAACCAAAATGAATAACTAGTTAAACTAATTAACTAATTATTATAACACTTGAATGAACTAACTAGTAAGCTAACTAATTAAGTTACAACACAAATGTAAGCAAACTAAGTAATTAAAGTCTCTAACTACTCTGCCACTACTCCTGTAATGCCCCAAATTTCTAGCCCAAATGATAATACAACAATCATGGCTCTTTCAAGGAAAACCGAATATAAATCTCCAAACTTACATTACATGATACAATAGTTCTTCACGCAACAATACATTAATCTAACAACAAGTAAATAAACAAATAAATACCACCAAGGGTTAACAAGTTTCCAAGCCTTGAGCCTGGTTGCACAAAACGGTTATTCAAATCCACACACATACAGCCCTTGGCTTACATATAGAGTCACAACAAAATGAAAGTCTCGTACTCTCAACACACATTTCCTCGCCTTTAGTTAGGCAATATCACCACATCTTTTCCTGCACAAAAATCCTGTAGGGTGAGCATAAAGCCCAATAGGAAATCCTTAACAAAGTATATACATTTTATACAAGTCTCAAGAGATGAAATGCACATGCCATGCTATGCTCTTTTGAAAGAAAATCACATCTTCATCTTTGAAAACCCTCATGCTCAATGATGTCATGCAATTTCAATTCTTCAAAACTTAACAATTCATTTCAAGAGCGGTAAATAAGACTCTGGTAATTCCTAGGTCAGTGTCTGCAAGTAGAGTATACAAGTACTACAAATTTGTCATTTTTACCAATATTAACTGGAAAGCTCGACACCTATCCGCGCGGGTTTTCGGTCTTTCACCCCGGACTCTCAAGCCAACTTATTCAATATTATCTACATCACCTATCAAGACTTACCAACGTATTTACCCCAAAATCATTCCATGAAAACTTGTTTCTCAACATTGTTTTCTCAATGCAAGTTTTCAAATCAACTTTCAAAGTTTAATGTAATCAAATGAATTGATATGCCAATAACACAAGATGAATATAAATACTTTTATTCCAATTCATCATCGAAGGAATAACACAATTCCCTCTTCTCAAGTATCCTCAACAATTAGTCATTTCAAGACTATTTCAACGTTTTGAACAATAATTTCCAAAATGAACAATAATTCTCATATTCCCCGAAATTCATCATTTATATAAATATAAATAAGAAATTTTCCAAACATCCATTTATTTTGACACACAAAACAAATATAACAATATCATTCATAGATTTTCAGTCTCTTAAAAAAAATCCCCAAATTCTAGGTTTTCTCACTAAAACTATACAATTCAAATCTTTTGAAATAAAACTTTCCAAAATCATATTTTCTTCAATCAACGAAGATCAAAACCCCTAAGATCATTTTAAAAGAACAAGAGACAAACCCACTTTCAAAATCGTTCAACTTCTTAAATCAACAATCAATTTTCAAAGCTATCGAAAGATGATTTTGAAAATCTTATAGATCTTGCAAAAACATATATATAACTCTAAGAAAATCCCTACCTCAAGTTTTGAAGAAGAAATGAGATGAAACCCCCAAAATCAACGGTGTCGAAACTCAATTTTCACCGCACACAACGAAGCCCTCGAGAAGTTAACCAACTTTGATGAAGAACCTATGGCAAAACTCTAATGGATCTTGAGAAATCAAGGTTTTGATCCAATTTGGCATAGGGAAAAGTACAGAAAAGGGAGAGGAAATGTTTTTAGAGAGAGAGAGAGATATACAAAAGTGATCTGAAATATCAGATTCACGAACTGATATAACATGGTCCGCTCGAGCGTGGAAAGCCCCGCTCGAGCGTCGAATACACCTTCCTAGTACTTTTGCAGACAAGTCAAACTTCTAGAACCAAACATTCTCCACTCGAGCGCATAAACAGCTGCTTGAGTGGACAAGCAACTTCAATTGCATTTTGTATTTTTGCTTCGGGGGCACTGCCCCTCGACCCCGCCAGGGCGCTGCCCTCGAACCCGCCAAGGGGCGCTGCCCCCTTGACCCCCGTGAGTTGACTGGGCAACTTGATTCCTGACCTGCCCAGTCGAAGTGGCAAAACATAAAAGAAGGATCGAAACTGGGATGGCTACAGCTCTGCCTCGGGAAATGGAAGATATGCATGCGTATGTTTGGTTTCCACCCGAAAAGACCTCCGCTTTGCTCTCAAAAGCCTCTGTTTGCACAGTTGAACACTTCCAGAATCATTCTGCACCCCCTTACCAATATTCTGCTGAGGTTTGCATCAATGGCCAGCCGGCCACTAGTAAAGCTTTTTGGCCACCTGCTGACCATGGAAGTGGCCTGCCAGCCATCTGTGGTGCTCTGCCGGCCATGGATGTGATCTGTCGGCCACTGATGCACTGGATCATCATGCTGCAACAGAGGACAAACAGAGCAAAGAAACAGTATTTCCAAGAATTGTCTGCGCAATTCATTCCTTCTTTTCATGAACAAATCCAAGGAGTTGTGAACTTAAGCCACAAACCATCAATCTATGCAATTTTATTGCATGATGGTTTGTGATTTAAGATATACAAGCTCAATAAATGCAAAACAAGACACTCAAGAACCATCACCCTATCATGCATGATCAAGGGCAATGGAGACCTATGAAACTTGACACATTTCATCACTTTGAGTATGAAATGTCCCAATTTTCCATGTGTTCAATTAACGTCTGATTGAACACACAACACACAAGTTATTATCTTGCTCAATTTTAGTCCCAAGTTGTTAGTTACTCATTTTAACTTACCAACCATTCTTTAATCTAATTAAGTCCAAAAGGTGAATTAAAGTCCTCTAATGGAAAGAAAAAGCTCAAGACACAAGTTGTTTTGGGTATGAAAGAAGTCTCATACCGTTGGTAATGAACCCCCTAAGGGATTAAATCATTAAGCATGAAACCTCAATTTCACACTTAGGCAAACAAGTGATTTGAAACGACTTTCAAAGTAAAATTAAAAGCCAAGAAAGGAGGGAGGTTGTAGAGATGGCTAGTGCTGAAATTAAGTATGAAAAGCAACAAAAACATGCGATCAACTCAAACAAGTAGTGTCTAAAGGCCTAAGACACCAAGGTTGTGAGGACTATTACACTACAACTACGCAAAACAAGACTCAAATGTTAAAACAGCCTAAAATAGAGCCTAAAGCATGCTGGAATAAAGCTACCACAAACTAAAAAATTAAGCTAAAGCATGGCACCAACTATGCTAGCAAACAAGACACAAGAAGGGGAGGCTAATCCCTCCAAATTTGGACTTCAAAACATGATTTTCATCATTGAAAACACTCAAAAATTAGTTTTTAAAGGCCAAAAAAAAGATGGTTTGAAAATGGGAAACAAAGGTGCAAAGGCTTTTTAAACAAGAAATAAAGAGGAATGAACCACTCGCTAACCTTAACTAGCCAAAAACACCAATTTTAGCCCATAAAAACATAGTTTTTTACAACTCAAAAACAGCCCAAAACAATGAAAAAAAGATAGGAATACAAATATGTAAAGCAAGCCTACAAAGCTAGTATTATACCTCTTGAAGAGAAGAGTGATTCCAAGCAACAATTCCAAGCAAATACCACCTTCTAGAGCTCAAACCAAGCCCAAGAACACCTCAGCTCAGAGATGAGGGGATTTGGTTAAGGGTGTATAGGCAATAGTGTAGGAATCGTAGGCAAAAGTGTAGGAAACTTGTAGAGAGAGAGAGAGAGAGAGAGAGAAATGTAGAGAGTGAGGAAAATTTTGAGTCTAAAATTTTTCTAACCCCAAAACATAAGAAAGGGGGTCCCTATATATAGAAAACATGAAATCTATACAAGGAGATCTAGCCCTCCACGTGTAGACAGATGCAAGCATCTATGCAAACAGCTGGCACAACAGGCATAAAATATCTGCAAAAAACACTGGTGGCTGGCCGGCCATCAGTGGTGGCCGACAGACAAGAAGTTATGGCCGGCAACCTCCAAGGATGGTCGACAAGCCACCAGAGATTGCACGATGGAAAAGACCAAGGTATGGTCCAAAAAATGAGACAAAATGAATGCAGGGTTTGAAAGGCTCAAAGTTGTGACATTCCGTTGAGGACTTCAAGCGCTTGGCGAGCAAACAAACTCATCATCGGATGTACCTGCAAGAACATCCAAGTCTTGAAGGGCCGTTAAAAATGGGATGTCTACAATGCATAATATATATTATAGTGAGTTAGAATGAAGTGATTGATAATTGTAATATGCATGAATTATTCAATAAAAATTTTGTTCAAGAACTATCACAAATTACATGCAAAGATCTATAAATCTAGAACAATTACATGAAAATGTTTATAGACCTAAGTAGATTTTATAACTGTATGTAAATTTATATGAATTTGAACATGTTGCTTAAAAAGATCTATCATTAAAATAATATAGAATAAAGATGAAAAACAATTACATGGAATTTTATGGCTTCAAATAGATTTCAATTAAAAAAAAGATTGACCTCGAGAAATTGCTTGTAAAACTCTATGTATATTACAATCTTCCCTAAAGAGGAAAAATAAATAAACTATTGGAGGGAGGAATTATAAAATATTAATACCTTAAAGAAATTTTTATGACCACGACTGCGTTAAGAGGGATAGAAAAAAACAAAAACAAATGGATGTTGTTGAGGGTTTGTTTCCAATATTGGATTTTGTTGGTGGATGTTCAAATTTATATTGAAACTTAATTTAAATATAATGTATTTTGGAGGTTTAGTGTTTAAATTCAAATTTAATTTTTGGATAGAGATAAGGAGCTAAAGATATCATGGAAAATTTAAATTTAAAATTTTAGCATCGCGTTTTTTTTAAATACAAATCAATTATTTTATTTTATTTTTAAAAGCAAACATTTATCTGGTAAATGCTAACACTTATTTGCTTGTTTATTTAATATTTTTGACCTTTTTCATTTTCTTTTTTTTTAATTTGTAAAATGAAGTATGATCCAATAGAAATTGAGTATGGCATTTTCTATTTTTTTTTTTTAGAGTAAAAATTCAAAAATTTTGGATTGAGATTTTAAATAGACACCCACAAAGATATTATCTGATTTTTTTTAAAATTTTTTTTTTAAATATAACAGTTAGGAATAAGAGTTGTGGAATTAGTGGGGGTTTTTTTTTAAATTTAAATTTACGTGATACAGTGATAGACATGTGTGTTTCTATATACATATATCTATATCTAAAACTCTAAGGAAAGATATTATTTAATTTTTTTACTATTTTTTATATATAACAATTGGGGAAGAGAGTGAGAAGACCTGAATAGTGAGTAGGGAGGTGAAGGGAGGTGTCACATATTTATTTATTTATTCCAAAATTATGAGAATTTAAGAATAAATATTTGGAGATTTTTGACATAATAACTACATTTGCTTATATATAGTATATATATATAATTCCAAGTTTGAAAGTAAGGTAAGAATAAATCAAGGATTTGATCAAACAAATCCCTTGAATTATGAAACTGCTAGTTAATTCCTTAATCATAGTTAACTACAAAAGGAAATGAAATGAATCTTACATGAAATCAATGAGAGAAAATAAATAAATATATATATATATTGTATTAGCTCACGCCCAATCCAGTCCAAGTCCAACACACATGCGTGTGTGTATATATATATATATATGGGGTTTACACATATGGCCTAAAGCTTATATAGTTTCCCTCACATCCTTGGCCCTTACCCAATAACAAAGGTCTACATATAAACGGTGCAAAAAAACTAATAAGAAATTAATGTGGGACCAGAAACAAGAAGAAAATTTTGAAGCACTTCCAACATATATTATATTATATAGAGGCGTGGCTAGTCAACTTTGTGATTTGCTTACTTTTTTGGGAGATTTGGTCAAAAATCCCTCATAATAAAACTTTAATACATTAAGGATAAGTACAAAAAGTTTTCCTTGAAAAGTCCAGCACATATCATTATTACCAAAATATCCTTATTGGCTAATTTAATATTTTAAACTTTAAAATGATATAACTTTTGATCTATATGTCGGTTTTTAATAAAATTTATATTTGTAGAATTCTCTCATCAAGATCTATCACACAAAATCTAGGTTGAGTGTAAAATTCTTTATGAAAAAAAATACCATCGAAATTGACATAGATAGTAAAATTTTACTTTGTTTCACAATAAAATTTTACCCTATCATTACTAGAGTAGGCGAAATCGCAGTATCATTCAGAGTAAAATTTTACTATGTTTCACAGTAAAATTTACTATCGTTAAGCATACCAGCAATCAAAGTTTATTGTCGTTAACCAGAGTAAAATTTTACTTTACAAAAAATAGAGTGCAAAATAAAATAAAAGTGGGAAATTATTGAATTGATAAACAATGATGTTAGCATAAGCCTAGTTTAAGGTACATAAGAAGAAACAAACAATGATTACGTTCTCTTTTTGTCTATTTCTTTGAACCCAGACAATTAAATTATGGCTTGCGAGCTTCTCGTTCGGTGATTGATGAATGAAGAAACCATAGATTTTGAGACTTTCAAAAGTAATTCGAAAACACTACCAAATCCCAAACAGAGAAGGATTTCTCAGATAAACAAACTAAGTAATCCTCATTGATGCAAATTTCAAATCTGTGAGATATATATATGCATGAGTAATATTGTCCAGCAACAAAAAAAAAAAAAAAACAGAAATTTTATTATGTCCTTACTCAATTATGCACCTCCTCTTTAGGGGGTTTATGAAGCAAAATAAATTGGGCTATCATTTTCTCTAAAAAAGGGCACAATGGAGGGGTTTTGGCCAAATCTTCCTACTGTTTTTGGCCAAATCTCACCAATTTTAGTAAGATGAAAAACAAAATAATGCGTTTTGGGGATCTCTTTTTTTCACTATTTCTCTCTCATTCTCATAATTTTCTACCTTAATTATTAAAACAAGTGATTTGATATCTCTTTCTTTCTATTTCCTTTCCTTTCTCACCTAATCGCTCAAACCAAATGTATATAAGTTTTGGAATGGTGGTTGTAAGATTCTTGATTTTCATTCATTTATTTGTCCTTTTAGGAAGCTCCTAATTATTCATGGGGCATTTATTTATAAATCATTCTTCACCTACTTATATTTCACTTAGTTCAAATTATTTTCTTATGCTTCAATAAGTTATACGGGTGACATAAGTTATTGTTAGGATTTAAACTACGTGTTTAATCCCTAAACCTTATGGATCTTGAAAACTATGAATCACAGAAAAATAAATAGATAGAACACACACATATACGAGGTTTGCCAACATGCCTATGTTCTCAAGAGCCACACTGATTCACTATATTGAGTATAGAATTACACTTTTCTCCTTCCTCACACACTGAAAAACAACTGCAACCTCTTTTTCTCTCTAACCCTAAAATGTATAAACACTGTTACATTATATAGGGAAAAAGCATGTGGACCAAAAATTGCCAAACAAGCCTAGAAAAAAATCGTCCTTGTGGGGGGCCCACCCCCCCCTCCGGTCTGGGTTTTCTACTGAAGGTTGTCTACATACTCAACAGTTATCAAAACACTCCTAATAATAATAGGGTGAAGCATACATTAATGTTCATTTCACAGTGTGAATGTTCCACGATGTGAATATTCACATTGTCAACTTGAACATTCACATTGTCAAATTTATTTAATGTAAATGTTCACATTGCTAAGTTAATAAGGGTTCAAAAAATATGTATAAGGGTAAAATTGTCCATAAAATACCTTAAATATGATAGTTAGAATTTGGTGGATCAAATGTCCAAAATAATAGGACTTACTGGAATAAAAGAATATCTTATGGACTAATTGCGATACAAGTACTTGAAAAATAATTTTTTTAATAAATTCCCCATTATTCATATGTATTAAGAAAAAATACATATTAATTAATTTATTAGAGGTTATATGAGATGGAGAAGGATAGAGAGAGATAGAGATAGACCGACAGAGGGATTGAAATTCTCTTCATTACATAGTTGTAAATTGTAATGAAGAATATCTATTGCATTATTTTTTTTTTTATGGGTTCCATTACATTATTTAAGAGTTGTGAAATAATCATGAGAATTTATAATTATTTTAAATTTAAAAAGAATCATCACAAGCCCTTAGATAGTGCAATGTACATCTTCCATTACAACTTTAACCTCACTAGATACGAGGTCAACATAATTATATCAAAATTGTTGAGCTACTTCTATTTTCTCTATACCTCATGAGAGAGTGTAATTTACCCTTTCTATTAAGTTCTTTATTTATTTATTTTTATAACTTGCAGAGTTTATTACATTGTGATGGTTTGAAGTAGTATATAAGAAGCAATTGCTTGCTGGTTTCTTAAATCTTTTATGGTAGTTGAACAACTCAAGTGGTTCTCTTTCAGGTTCGGGATCTTGATTTTGCCATAGAACTAAATGGTTTTGAGATAGTACGCGATGATGATGGCCTTGCGATGAGCTCCTGCAACGCGTACCTCTCACCTGAAGAGAGGGAAAAGGTTTTTACACTGCTACTTTGCATATATCATAGTTTTAGAGTTTTGTTGTCATTGGAAGCAAGTTGATATTTACTATAGATTGGTGCTCCGGTTTTTTCCTTGTTTTATTGTCTATCTTCTTTATATGGCTTTGAAATTATTACCACATGAAGAACTTAAACATTCTTTGCATTATTATCCTACATGTAGGCCTTGTCGATAAACCAATCATTGTCGAAAGCTAAATCTGTAGCAGAAAAGGACCGTCTAGTTAATTGCAGAGAGTTGAAAAATTCAGTCATCCAAGCTATACATGAAGCTGGTGGAAGAATTGATTATGTTGAGGTGAGATGTGTGTGTCTTTGTGTAAGTGCTATAAAATATTAATTTTAACTTTTTAAATGATGAACATTACCTCGGTTACAGTAAGTATATTAAATAATAAAACATCTAAAATTAGCAAAAGTGGTAAATTAGTAACTTCGTTTGAAAATTTTCCATAATCAAAGTTTCATATGCTTAAAGGAATGTGACAAATATGTTGTGCTTCACGCCTTGAGGGCATTCCGTTTAGAGGTCTCTCCTTTCATCACTTTTCATTGAATTTATGACCACTTTGTCTAAATAAATTATGTGCAATTTACCGGCAAGAACTAAACAGTATATGAGGCATAGCCGTCTAGAGGCTTTTCTGTTACAACATGTCCAGCAATATTTACATAGACAAATTGTTCAGAACACGTCATGGATAGTTAGTTCATTTAACTTAATTTGTCTTGCCGATCCAAAAAAAAAAAATTATCTGGTTGTCTACTCATTTGGATTAGGAGGAACAACATTATAGAGGATTTAGGCTATTGGGTAGGTATTACCTCGTCTTGCAATAGGACATGATATTTTCAATATCCTCCTCTCATGTTGAGATTGCCTGGGGTGCCAATTTATTGAATTTTAAGATCATTATTGTTGATATTATTTTGCAACTATTTGTTGGAGGGAATTGTGTACAGGATCCCCCAGTCCTAGGATCAAAGTAATATTCTTTGTTTAAACACTGGCTTTGATTGAACATTCTAATTTATTGCCCAACTTATGTGTCTCTTTTTTGCAAATAGATTGTGGATCAAGAAAGTTTGGAAGCAGTGGAGGAGAGGCACTGTTGTGTTTTGTGCTGCTGCTTGGTTTGGAAGGTGAGGCTAATTGACAACATGGAAATCAATGTGTGAGTTGAGTGCATTTCCGTTTGTAGTTTTATTTACTTTGTGTTTATGAGCATGCAGTCCCAGATCCATAATTAAAAAGTGTTATAGGCATCCCACTAACAGTTTTTCTTTTTATTATTTACTTGACGTAAGAGCAAAATAAATTATGCTTTGCACTCTCCTGCCTAGGTTTTATCATTTTTTTTAAGGGTAAATTAGACTGACATCCCTGAAGTTTATGCTTAATACAGATCTTTCTTACGTTTGAAAAATTACACTTACCCTCCTATTAAATTAAAATGACATATTTGCTCCTTAGCCTTTATACATATAAAATAATAGAATAATACTGATTTTTTGTTCATGTTATTTCAAGAAAAATAACAATCATCTTTTTTAGTTTAACTCACACAAAAATTTGAATTTTTTTATTTTTTGTGTTTTTTTATTTTTACTGAATTTTTGAAAATATTTTAAGCAATTTTTTTTTTATCTTTTAGATACACATAATCTAGATATACTTAAGATGTATAATATTTTGTGATTTTTTTTAAATTCACCAAATAAAAAAATACAAAAATACAAAAATTCAGTAATATTGTAATAAATGTGAATGACGGTGTTTGATAATACTGTAATAAATGTGGGTGAATAGATGAAAAAGAAAAATTATGGTAGAAATAAAAATGAAAAATTCTATTCATACATAAAAAATTATACAAAAAAAATCATAAAAATGTTGTGATTGTGATATTGTTGTAAATATAAATCATGTTTATGGATGTTTTGTTTTAAAGTGAAAAGTTACCATTAAGCTATATCATTATGTTTGAAAATTTTATATAAAATTTATGTTTGCATATCATCACTCAATAAGAATATGTTCAGATAAAATTTAATGATGAAAAGTTGTAGAATGTAGTCATGATGATAGGAAGAAAAAATGGTAAGAAAAATGGCAAAATTGTCATTTAAAAAATTTTAATGCATAACATCAGCAATTCAAGAGGCAATTTATAATGAGATTACGAACTTCAAGGAGGGAAATGTAATTTTTCAAACGTGAGGGAATAATCTGTATTAAACAGAAATCTTAAGGGGTGTAAGTTTAATTTACCCTCTTTTTAATTGATATTTCATGGGCCAAATTTGACCAAATTTGAGCATTAAATTTTGAATACCATTTCAATGTTGGGAAATGGCTCCCTCCATACCACAATTTTTCATATTCTTTCATAATATATTTTTAGGATCCATATGAGATTCATAATGATGATCCGAATGAACCATTCATCTTGTAAATCTAGTAGTAAAGATAATTTATGCAAAAAAATCAGTTTTATCTGGCATCACTAGATACGTAAATAAATTACATTTTGTTTATCAAAATGGATGGAAATTTAAACTTTAAACTGTCCATTTTGTAAAACAAAATGCGATTTGTTCATTTTTATTCATCAATATCTAATATGAAGCTAATTTTTTGCACATATAGTCTTCACTACAAGGTCTATGGGATAAACAATTCGATTCGGATTATTATTATAGGTCTAAAATAGGACCCACAAACCAGGGCCAACTAAAGCTTATAGCAATTGAAGCAATGGCTTTAGGCCTCAATTGCAAAAAGGCCCCAAAATTTTCATATATTACCATAAATCAAATACAATTTAATTGTTTCTCATAAAGTCTTTTGTTGAAGGCCTCCACAAAACCAACACAAGAAAAAAGAAAAAAGATATACTTCCATGAGCATAATACAATTTTAAATTTTCTCAAAAACTTCCATTAATTTTGTATATGGTTGTCATATGCACACTTTTTTTTCTTTTTTCCTTTTTTATTTTATTTTTATTTTTTATAAATAAAGGTTCATATTGAAAGGCATTCCACAAAATTTAAAAAGCTTATAATATATAATTGTAAGAAAGGTGTGGGTGTTGATTTCCGACCATACAATCAAACGGGGAACTCAGGTAGAAAGCACCGGCAGAATAAATTAAGCCCAAACACCTGCCAACAAGAATATGAGAATACCGCGGTGGTTCGTCCACCCGAGGGCACTCCGACGATCAAGTCAGTAATCTTATCTCTCACAGATATCAATACAAGTACTTAAACTTCAACAATGAAAGCAACAAAGCATCTCAAATAAAGCATACCTTAGACCCACGAAGGTGCCTTACTTTTATAATGATCAGTGTTCAACTTCCCCTAGAAGTCTTACTTCATGGGACTCTATCATTTATAAGGATAACATTTATCATAACTCACACTATTCAGATTAAAATGAACTCCCTCAAGAGTCCTATCTGTATCCAAATAGGTAGGTTGATGTCATCTAGGACTCTAGTCCTCTATCCAAATATCTCGAATTCCGGTATTATGGCACCATATCTCGGCACCATGGTCCGCCCACATAGCACCTCGGCTAACAACATCGGCCACGTGGACTACCTAAAAATATGTCCCCACAACTGCCCTCTAGGTTCTATTACCTCGACAAACTGAGGTGATCAAACCTATACATGTACTTCCCCGACCGAGATCGTGACTCGTTGGCACCAAGAAACAAGGACTCAAATGTCCACTCGTCAAGAATCAAGAATCAAGAACCAAGAACCACGAACCATCATGCTCCATTTCATCTAGGTCCAACATCTCGACAAAGATTGCACTGCTGACAGAGATCATGACTTACTAGTTCAAGAACATCAAGATCTTAGTATCAACTCATCAGAAACCAAAAACAAGTTTTGCCCCTATTCAAATTCAACATCTCAACCATGATCAACATCTCAACTGAAATCATCATGTTAACCAAGATCAACATCTCAACCGAGATCATCATCTCTACCGAGATCAATATCTCAACTGAGATCGCACTTCTCAATCAAGATCATCATGAGATTGGAGCGTACCAATCACGTCCCCATCATGTCGCATCAGTTCTGCCCCCGCCGCCTGACGTCAACACGGGCACGTCAGGACTCGAAATCATAACTTTTTGCCATATTTTTCTAATTCCAGCAAAACCATTTCATCTTCCTATTTCATTTTCATCTATGTCCTTAAACTCTCTTTCTCTTGGCCTCTACAAACCGTCATCACTGTTCTTGAAGTATTCATTACTATGAAGACTTCTTTTGTGCCCAAGGTTCAAACTCTGCCAGCTGAACTAGACTAACAACCAAGCAATTCATCAGCTGCTCCACACATTAACCCACCATCTCAATGGTAGTGAAAACATCGACATAGCAATAGTCTTGCAACTAGAACCAGGAACAGGAAACACCGAGGTCCTAAGCTCCCAGCCTTAGACCTTGATAATTTTCCAATCGCCTTATCTGTGATTAACCATCGCTGTAACCAATGACGACATGTCTCGCCGAACTCTTGTCATAGAAGACCTTCTTGTTGACATCCCTGATGTCATAACTGTGCAATCCACTCCATCTCCTTATAGTCAATCCAACATGCTCATGCCTCCAGCAACTTTAATATCTCAAAAGAGAAGCACATGAAGCAAGAGGACCAAGTTACTGTTGCCAAAGCCGAGGCCATTGCTAAGGCCAAAAAAACAAGTCAACATGGCCTGCAACAAAGGCTACTATCTTGACTAGATGACAGCGCTCAAAAAGATGTCTGTCCCCGAGGACTCACCCTCCGTGATATGGGTCAGCTCAATGTCCATTTCCCTCCATCTTCCAATCAATCTGAGGATGAGGCCGAGGAAGTAAAAGAGGCCGACAATGAGAAGGTTGGAGACAAGGAAGAGGCTGAGGCTGAGGTTGCTGAGAAAGAATCTAAAGCTGCTATTAGGGCCAAGTTCCCAACTCTGAATGAGCAAGTCCTTGACTTAACTCAAGATGAGGAGGATGAGGTTTAAAAGACCACTTCTGAGGCTGAGGTCGAGACTGCCAACAAGAGCTTAGATGACACACTGTGTAAGATCGACGCCGAGGTCCAAGCGAAAAATCTGTCCAACTGTCTGCCAAGGCTGACACAACGCCAATTGCCAAGATAGGGCAGACTATGGAAAATGCATGAACTTTGGTTTTTCCTCATTTTTATACTTTTCCTTCTTACTTTTGGACAGCTGTAATCTTTTGTTTGAAAAATGTTAGCTTTATATTTAGCCGATGTGCCCCTTTTGTCTTTGTAGATGAACAAGTAATCTCTTATGTCAGGTCGAAGTGCCTTTTTGTATCTGAACAAGTTTCTTTTCTAAATGCAAGTCTTATATTTTGTATGCCTTCTTTTCTTCTATGCATGTTTGCTGCTTTTTTTCATGCTTTTTATGCTTCCAAACTTAGAATATTTTTGCATTTCTTCAAAGTGTACCTTAATTGTATAATAATTCTGAGATACAATACCTCGGATAAACCTTGAATGTTTGCCTCGGCTAACCATTTTCATACCTTGGATAACACTTTAAAAATAAAAATATTTTTATAAGTGTTATTACTTTTTTACCTCCATACGTTATCTTCTATTAAGATTTCATCCTTTCCAAGTTTTGACAACCTGGTTGGTCACCTCGGGTAACATGTACCTCGGATACTTTATTCATCATTGCATCGGCTAACTCTAACTTGTAAATTTCTCCGAAATTTCAACAAGTGTTTAGCCCATTTCTGAAAATTTCAACAAGTGTCAAACTCTTAAGTTTGTTCATCACTCTAGCTTCCTGCCCCCTAATGTGAACCTAAGTTTCACTTAAGTTTACATTAAGCATGTGACTATAGTCTTTTGCCGAAGTCAGATTCAAAAAAAGGCTTCCTGAGTTGTTTCAACCTTGGTTTCTCTATTAATGAACTTAGTTCCATTCTGAGTTTGACTTTGCCGATATGGCAAGTCCAGGTTAATTCAACTTAGTTCAACTCCATTATATGTAAGTATTATTCAACTCTGTTACATAATGAGTCTAAGTTATTCGTCATGTTTCATTCAGAAACATCGCCAACTTAGTTCAACTCTATTATATGCAAGTATAATTCGACTTTGCCATATAATAAGTCTAAGTTATTCATCATGTTTCATTCAGAAATATCGCCAACTTAGTTCAACTCTATTATATGCAAGTATAATTCAACTCTGTTATATAATAAGTCTAAGTTATTCGTCATGTTTCATTTAGAAACATCGCCAACTTAGTTCAACTCTATCATATGTAAGTATAATTCAACTCTGTTCACCATGGGAACATCGCCATAAGACATTTCGGTCTTATCGCACAATCATGGATTCGAACAACATTTTCACGTTTTCTTACATAGGCTTTGGTATCCTTTTGCATGTAGGATCACCAGAATCCCTATAATATAGCTCTGTGGGCAAGGGATCTGCCTCCTACTGTGTAAAAAGTCTTCAACCTGGGAAGGATGTACACACCGCAATAAAGGTCTAGTAAAAGTCCTTCTGTATAGATGGCCTTCTGCCGACAGGCAAAACCTGGCCGACTTCAGTCTGATCGTGTGTGCTTTTTGTCTTCTGGATCTAGGATCTGCTCATTTAGGCTGAGTTCTTGTCTTCTCGGACCTACTCATCTAGGCAGAGATCTTGTCTTGTGGGATCTGGGATCTACTCACCTAGGCTGAGCTCTTACCTTCTCGAACCTAATCATCTAGACCGAGATCTTGTCTTCTAGGATCTGGGTTTTGGGATCTGGAATCTAGGATTTACTCACTTAGACTGAGTTCTTGTCTTCTCGAACCTACTCATCTAGGCCGAGATCTTGTCTTCTGGGATCTGGGATCCGGGATCCAAGATCTGGAATTCGGGATTTGCTTACTTAGGCTGAGCTCTTGTCTTCTCGGACCTACTCATCTAGACTGAGATCTTGTCTTCTAGGATTTAGGATCCGAGATATGGAATCCGGGATCTACTTTACTTAGGTTGAGCTCTTGTCTTATCGGACCTAGTCATCTAGGCCGAGATCTTGTCTTCTAAGATCTGGGATCTGGGATCTAGAATCCGGGATCTGCTCATTTAGGCTGAGCTCTTATCTTCTCGGACCTACTCATCTAGGCCGAGATCTTGTCTTCTAGGATTTGGGATTCGGGATTCGGGATCTGGAATCCGGGATCTGCTCACTTAGGCTGAGCTCTTGTCTTCCGGACCTAATCATCTAGGCCGAGATCTTGTCTTCTAAGATCTGGGATCCGGGATATAGAATCCGGGATCTGCTCACTTAGGCTGAGCTCTTGTCTTCTTAGACCCACTTATCTAGGCCGTGATCTTGTCTTTTGGGATCTGGGATCTGGAATCCGGAATCTGCTCACGTAGGTTGAGCTCTTGTCTTCTCGGACCTAATCATCTAGGCCGAGATCTTGTCTTCTAAGATCTAGGATCCGGGATCTAGAATCCAGGATCTGGTCACTTAGGCTGAACTCTTGTCTTCTTGGACCCACTTATCTAGGCCGTGATATTGTCTTCTGGGATCCGGGGATCTGGAATTCGAGATCTGCTCACTTAGGCTGAGCTCTTGTCTTCTCGGACCTAATCATCTAGGCCGAGATCTTGTCTTCTAAGATCTGGGATCTAGAATCTGGAATCCGGGATTTACTTACTTAGGTTGAGCTTTTGTCTTTTCGGACCTACTCATCTAGGCCGAGATCTTGTCTTCTAGGATCTGGAATCCGAGATCTGCTCACTTAGGCTGAGCTCTTGTCTTCTCAGACTTGATCATCTAGGCCGAGATCTTGTCTTCTCGAAATTGGGATCCGGGATTCGGGATCTGGAATCCAGAATCTGCTCACTAGACTGAGCTCTTGTCTTCTCAGGCCTACTCATCTAGGTCGAGATCTTGTATTCTAGGATCTAGGATCCGGTATTTGGAATCTGGGATCTGCTCACTTAGGCTGAGCTCTTGTCTTCTCGGACCTAATCATCTAGGCTAAGATCTTGTCTTCTAAGATCTGGGATGCGGGATCTGGAATCCGGGATCTGCTCACTTAGGTTGATACTTCTGTACTTGAAAGTCATCTCCTTGGAAGCGCTCATGCCCCTTGTCTTTGCATCCCTTCTGAAGGGTCTTCATTCCGTTAATGGCAACACATTCTCCATCTTTGCTAAACTAGTCGTTGTCGACATGTTGATCTTGCACGATGATGGCCATCTATTCTAACTAAGTTCCCACAGACGGCGCCAAATTGTGGGTGTTGATTTCTGACCACACAACCAAACGGGGAACTCAGTTGGAGAGTACCGACAGAATAGATTAAGCCCGAACACCTACCAATAAGAATATGAGAATACCGCGGTGGTTCGTCTACCCGGGGGCACTCCAACGATCAAGTCAGTAATCTTATCTCTCACAGATATCAATACAAGTACTTAAACTTCAACAATTAAAGCATCTCAAATAAAGCATACCTTAGACCCATGAGGGTGCCTTACTTTTATAATGATTAGTGTCCAACTTCCCCTAGAAGTCTTATTTCATGGGACCCTATTCTTTACAAGGATAACATTTATCATAACTCACACTATTCAGATTAAGAAGAACTCCCTCAAGGGTCACATCTCTATCCAAATAGGTAGCTTGATGTCATCTAGGACTCTAATTCTCTATCCAAATATCTTGAATTCTGGTATTTTCGCACCATGGTCCGCCCACGTAACACCTCGGCTAACAACCTCGACCACGTGGACTACCTAAAAATATGTCCCCACGAAAGGTCACTTCAAAAGAGACACTCACCAATTTAAAATAGGTTCTACAAACTATTATGGTGCTGTTTGGTAACACTTACATTTTCAGTTTTCTGTTTATATTTACAAAAATTTTAAAAACTCAAATAAAAACTTGTTTGGTAAATTTTTGATTTATAAATCAGTGGTCTCAATTTATAAATTTGGCCAAAAAATGTAAACTAAAAAAATGTGTTTCCATTTTGAGTTGAGTTTTTTTCTTTTTTTACTACCCAACACTAGTCACCACCCGCCACCATTTTCCACCACCGTCTTCGGCCACCACCACCCACCCCCAACCACCACTTGCCACCACCACTCACAACCCACCTGCCACCACCACCCGCCACTACCATCCACCGCCCGCCACCACCACCCGCCACCACTACCCGCCACCCACCAGCCACAACCATCCACTACCCGCCAGCACCAGCCACTTGTCACCCACCCACCACCACCACCACCCACCACCCACCACCACCACCACCACCACTCACCACCCACCCGCCACCCACCTGCCACCACCACCCACTCGCTACCACCAGCCACTACCCACCACTTGCCACCACCACTCACTTGCTACCACCCACCACCCGTCACTGTCACCCACCCACCCACCACCACCACCACCACCACCCGCTACCCACCACCCACCATCACCACTTTCCACCACCGTCTTCCACCGCCACTTGCCCCCCACTTGCCACCACTTGCCATTTCTCACTCTTTTTTATATTTTTAAATTTTTTAAACATTTTGTCAATTACCAAACGCGTTTGTAGTTTATGTTTTTCTAAAAATAAACAAAACTAGTTTATAAAATTTTTGTAAATATAAACTAAAAACGTAAACGTTACCAAACAAACCCTATTAGTTTTTGTTTTGAATTTATAAGTTTTATTTATTTGATAACTTTTGGCACTTTTAATTTCTTTTCTTTTTTTTCATAGCTAAATATTTTAAATAACTTTCAAATTTTAGTCATGAGAATGGAAAAGGCATATGAATTTTACATGACATATAATTTACTAAAAATAATAAATATTATTTACATTTAAGTTTAAAATGTAAAAAATCTCGCAATAAAATTTTACTTTAGACCTCGTGAAGGCTTAAGTTGACCTTGCCACAAACTGAAAAGTAGCAATTTGAACAAATTATTACGTATAAATAGAAAAGTTTATAATTTCAATTATTAATATTGATAAAATATATCACTAATTTGTAATTATTTTTCAACTTTTATCCTATTTCCCCTTTTCTTCCCACTTTATTGAGAGAGAAACTCACAAACTGGTTTCAATCTGTCTACAGATGAATAAGGAAGGTTTTGAAAAAAAAATTAAAAAAATTAAAATTTTATTTTGAAAATTTTCAACAGTGATTCCATAATTAATTAATAATATATAATATATAATGCACTATGTGTGGGGAGATATTTCTGAGTACCAACACGTGGCAAGGTGACGCCGACATGTCAGCCGAGGTGCCACGTGTCGTGGTAGTTACGCCGAGATGATCCCGGAGTTGACGAGGTTATCTCCGAAGATATCGGAATCCGAGATAAGCGGATAAAGGACAAGAGTCCTAGATTGAAGGAAGACTTCAGTTTGGGTAAAGATAAAACTCTTAGAGGGTTTTATCCTGATCCCACTGTGAGTTCTAGATTAGCAGTAATCCTGAGTCCATTGGAGTTAGGCTCCTATTGGGACTAGGATTATATTGGCTATAAAAGAAAGGCACCCCCATGGGTCTAAGGTATGTTCTGAATACTCAAGCTTGTGGGTTGAATACTTGATTATCTTTGAGAAATATACTGACTTGATCGTCGGAGTGCCCCCGGGTGGAAGAACCACCGCCGGAGCCTTTTCTTTTTGTGCAGGACAACAGGGTGCCATCTATTCTGCCTGTGTTCTACAGCTGATTTACTAAGAAGGGCAGTGTGATCGGAAAATCACTCACACAATTTGGCGCCGTCTGTGGGAAGAAAAGACGAGTAGATGGCCAGTAACACACAACAAGAAAAGGTTGGGGACGACGCTCCCGCTGGGAGTGGCAGACCTATCGACCTTGACATTGAAGGAGACAACCACAACAAAGAAGCCCGTGACTAGGGGCGCGGAGGAAAAGACGTCGGCCATGAGGGCGACACTTCAAAGAAGACAAACCAAGACAGATACTACAACGAAGATAACCTCCAGGTATGGAGGGACAGATGCCTACGGAGGGATGAGGAAGTAAAAGAATTGGCAGACAAGTTGGCGGACCTGCAGTCGGTCGTCAACTTCATGATGCAAAACAATGTCATGCAGCCACCGTACCCGCTGTAGGACACGCCGATTCCAGCAGTTAATACCCAAAAGGAAGGAAGGAAAACAATTCCCGAAGTACCTCAGCAGACCAGGAGCGCAAGACACTCCCTCCCGCCTTCCAGGGAAATCGGACGAGAAGAGCCGAGACAAGAGAAATCCTAGAGAACATACCACACAAAGGGTCCAGAACCCAGAGAACATCGGCATATCCAAGGGCAGGCGCTCTGCTTCGACACAACCCATGGAGAAAGATCAAAACGGGCCCACCACGAAGCCGAAAGCAGCGTACCGAAAAGATTGGAGTCAAAAGATAGCCGAGCTCTAGGGAGGAGCAAAGAAGACTTAAGAAATTATCTAAAGAGGAAGGAACACAATGCTGAAGCCGAGGTTACCTCACCCATCAAGCCGAGAACACCGTTCTCAGTAGAACTGGACAAATTTGAGGCACCAAAGAGATTCAGCATGCCGAGGTTTCAAATATATGACGGTAAGTCAGACCCTAACTTCCACGTCGGATTGTTTTTGAACTCAATGGCATTATACAGTGGAAACGAGCCATTGCTCTGCAAAGTGTTCCCCTCGTCCTTTGGGGAGATTGCATCAGATTGGTTCCACAAGCTGCCAAAGGGAAGCATGAAAACATGGGAAGGCCTGGCCGAGATGTTTGTGGCCAGGTTCGTGACGAACAAGCTACAGCCATTAAGGGTGGACGCATTAATGGCTCTAAAGATCATCAAGGATTAAGGCCTTAGGGCCTATGCAAAAAGATGCTATGAGGTGTTCAATCGAATACCCGAATGCAATCAGGAAGTGGCGGTCGTATCTTTCAAGAAGGCCTCAAAGATGATTGTCCACTGCGGAAATCTTTGGCAAAAACATTACCAAAGAGCATGGAAGAGCTCATGGCAAGAATCGAGAAGTATGCCAGAGCCGAGGAGGATACGTCGGGAAATAAGGAGGTGAAACAGGAAAAAGGGAACGGCTCGCCGAAGCAAGGCCGAAGCAACAACGGATTTAGCAAAGCTAAGACAGAATTGAGGGGCAAACAGGCAGTGACGACGGTGTTCCAAATCCCGGTCCACAAAGTCTTGGATCAAATCCGAAATCAACCCTATTTCAGAGCACCAACAAAGGCCCCAGGGGAATACATGGGCAGGAACGTTGGTAGGCGTTGTGCTTACCACAATGAAGAAGGGCACCCAACTCAGGGCTGCAGAGCCCTAAAAGCATACTTGGAGGACTTAGTAAGACAAGGCCATCTGAGGGATCTTGTCGACGAAGCAAGGACCAGAGAAGAGCAGGCAAAGTTGCCTCAAGCACCAGCAACCCCGCCACCCCCAGCTCAGCAACCACAGGGAGGGGGACCTAAGGTGGTTAACGTAATTCACTCCAAGGTGAACGAAAACGACATATGGGGGGAAACCCAAAGAGTAAAACACCTGCAGCACGTGAACCAGGTCGGACAGAAACGACCTCGGCCTGAAGAGCACCCAGGCCAAATAATATCCTTCACCGAAGCCGACCTAGAGATGGTCCAGCACCCGCATAATGATGCCTTGGTAGTATCCCTCCAGGTTGGGGAGTGCCAAGTGAAACGCATCCTGATAGATCAAGGCAGCTCTTGTGACATCATGTATGTTAGATGTTACAAGGAGCTGGGCCTTCACCCAGACGACATGGAGCAATCGAATGGCCCGATGGTCGGCTTCAATGGAACGCCGACATGGCCACTGGGAGCTACAAACCTGGAAGTACAAGCCGGCACTAAGAAGATCAGGACAGAGTTCATCGTGATCGACACACTTTCACCATATAACATCATCTTAGGAAGGCCATGGTTGCATGCAATGGGGGCAGTTCCCTCAACGTTGCATCAACTACTGCGGTTCCCAACAGAACATGGAATTGAAAAAGTCAGAGGAGACCAGCTGCAGGCAAAAAACTGCTTCATGGCAGCAATGAAAACAACTTGCAACATACAGGAACCAGGGAAGGCAGAGATTGAAGGTGAGGACATGGAGGTCCTAGATGATGTCAGCAAGGAGCCGACCGAGAAGAGTGAGGAAACACTAAAGAAAATCCTTGTCCAGGAGGGCGATGAAGAGCGCTTCTTTCTTCTCGGCTCAGCCTTAGCCGAAGAAGAAGAAAAGGAACTGGAAGCCTTTTTGAGATCGAACATAGAGGTGTTCGCCTGGACACCTTATGAAATGCCTGGCATCGACCCCGAGGTCATATGTCACAGACTGAACGTTGACAGGTCGGCCAAGCCTGTAATACAACGAGCCAGAAGACCGACGTTGATGCACGTCGAAGCAGTGGAAGAGGAAGTAAACAGACTTCTAGAGGCCAGGGCCATCAGAGAAGTCAATTATCCGACATGGCTATCAAACACTGTGGTAGTAAAGAAAAAACGGTAAATGGAGGGTATACGTAGATTTTACAAACCTGAACAAAGCCTGTCCCAAAGACAGCTTCCCTCTGCCCAAAATTGACCAGTTGGTAGACGCCACATCTGGACATGGAAGGATGAGCTTCCTGGATGCTTATAGGGGTTACCACCAGATAGCCATGTACCTCCCAGACGAATAGAAGACAGCGTTCATCACCCCAAAAGGCCTGTACTGTTACAGGGTGATGCCTTTTGGGCTGAAAAACGCAGGGGCAACCTACCGAGGGCTGGTAACCAAAATGTTCAAGCACTTGATTGGCCAAACAGTAGAAGTCTACATCGATGATATGGTCGTGAAGACCAAGGACCCAAAGGGCCATCTTACCGACCTAAAAGAGGTGTTTGAGATACTCAAAACATATCGGCTCTGACTCAACGCATCAAAGTGCGCGTTTGGAGTTAGATCTGGTAAATTCTTGGGGTACCTGGTGACAAGAAGGGGCATTGAGGCCAGCCCAGATCAGATCAAGGCCATCCTAGATTTATAGAGCCCGACATCGGCAAAACAAGTACAGAAACTTACCGGAAGGGCCGCAGCCCCAAACAGATTCATAAGCCGAAGCTCAGACAAATGTAAACCTTTCTTCAACCTAGTGAAGAAAGCCACGGATTTCCTTTGGACAGAGGAATGTGAGGCCGCGTTGGCCGACCTCAAAAAATATCTGACTACAGCTCCAGTCCTCTCAACACCTGAACCTGGGGAAGAACTGTTTTTGTACTTAGCTATTTCAGAACACGTAGTAAGTGCGGTGTTAATCCGAGAAGAAAAAGTGGAGCAAAAGGTTGT
This sequence comes from Camellia granthamiana, assembly GCA_036172215.1. NCBI lineage: Eukaryota > Viridiplantae > Streptophyta > Magnoliopsida > Ericales > Theaceae > Camellia > Camellia granthamiana. Next base: position 63,254,008 of record CM069905.1, read on the forward strand.
TTACTATGTAAGTAAAACCTTGGCCGACGCAGAAACAAGGTATCTACCACTAGAGAAATTAATGCTAGCCTTGGTGATGGCCTCAAAAAAGTTGAACCATTACTTTCAGGCACACAAGATTGTGGTACTAACAGAACACCCACTGAAGTCCCTATTACAACCAGGAGACTTAACAGGAAGAATTGTAAGATAGGCAGTGGCCCTGGGCCAGTATGACCTGGAGTTCAAGCCGAGAACAGCAATTAAGGGTCAAGTTTTGGCCGACTTCGTGGCCGAATTCACGCCAGAATCAATCGAACATCGGGCTCCGTTGAGCCATGATGAACGATGTCCAAGCAAGCAAGGAAAAGCCCATCCAAAGACAAAAGAACAAAGGGAGAAAAGGCTCAGACCCTACAGCATTTACATCGGAGACTCTTTTAGATTGTTTGTCGATGGAAGTTCAAACCGGCAAGGGGCGGGGGCAGGAGTACTGCTCATATCTCCAGATGGAGAAATAATAGAACAGTCCATCCGTTTGGGGTTCAAGGCCTCAAATAATGAAGCAGAATACGAAGCATTAATTGCAGGGCTAAAGCTGGCAGCAGCAGCAGCAGAAGCAGATGAGGTAATAGTTTTTTGTGACTCACAATTAATTGTTAATCAGTCAACAGGAGAATTTGCAGCCAGATACGAGAGGATGTCGGCATATGCAAAAGAGGTCATCAGATTGGTAGCCTTATTTCAGAACTGCCGACTTCTCCAACTAAGCCGAGATGATAACAGCCACGCCGACGCGTTGGCCAACCTGGCAAGTTCAAT